>JAEANM010004795.1:794-13465 GCA_017656035.1 Myanophis thanlyinensis
CACTCAGAGGAAAAGGTATGCATGCAGTCCTATTTATAGTACAGTGCAATGGCCTGATTTGACTTAAGGTCATCCACTGAATTGCAAATACATTATATATTTGATGAGAGGAGGTTGGGGATGGGGAGGAGAGAATATGCTTTTCAAAGTGTAAACGGGGCTGTTGATTCCATCTGCCATGGTATTTTCTTGTCCCTTTTGATACGGTTGTGGTTCATGCCTTCTGAGCATTTTCAGCATATTCTGTATGTCTTGAATGCCTCTGTTTGGATAGAAACTGACTACCTCAGGTGCAGAGCGGAGCCTGTGTTGAAAAAAAGCACATCCACCGAAAAGGGAACATTCTAATAAACTTTTGGTGCTAATATATCTCCCTCAGTGGGTAGAGGTGTTTTCATTCCTGTGTGCTTCTCAATGTATGTGTCAAAAAAGCACAAAGAAAGAACGAACCTCCAAGACAAACCTATATATGGCTATCCTGCTAAAGGCCGCACCACTATAAGGAAGCATTTCCAAGAACCACTTCAAGTGTGTATTCCTATAGATTTAGTTCTGTTTGGTGTAACTGTTAACTACGTAATTATGTAAATATGTGTGAAGTCTATGCTCTAAGCAAAGAACAGCTGGTGACCCACCAAGCCATACATGACAATATATTTATGATGTTGATTTGTAGGAAATTTATGTTGCTGTGGAACTATGTTGATTCCTGGCAACATTCACAAACCATCTCTAGCGATGGAGGGGCAGATGCTGTCCCTAGCATGGCGAGTGGCAGCAAGAATAGATTGCATTGAATGCATGCCGGGACATCACAGTATTGACTTGGCTTGATTGATCACTCAAGTTGAACCCTTTATCTATTATTTTTCTTCAGATATACAAAATCTCTCCCCCCCTCAAAAAATTATATTATCGGGTGGTAGCATACTATTATGGGGTGACAGCAATTATAGAAGATGTTAGCAATATTTGGGCTGACTTCTCAGGCGGGTGGGTGATATGTGATATTTAATTCCAGGGGACATGGCTCAGTAATTAAAGTAAAAACTCTTTTGTTTCCGTATGTATTTTTTTCTTGGATCTCCTGCAAGACAATTCTCACCTTCCCCTTGTGATCAGAGCCATTCCAGGACTTCAGGGACCTATCTACTGCCTTTATTAAGAACCCCCCCAGATCACACCTCCACAGAGTCATTTCTTCTGAGGGGCCCCATTTCCATGAATGAATCCTTCCATGGGCACCGTCTCAGCAAGGAAAAAAGGTTAACCGTAGCCATCCCAGGTAAACATTTTTTCCTTGGGTGCATGTAGTGCAAAGTGATTAGCTTAAGTAGAGGCTTAAGTAGAAGCTCTTCAAATGCTTTACATGCCATCTTTAATTTGGACATATGCTCACCTCTTTAGAGATGAGCATCCTCAAACTACTTTCCCAATGCTCATTTTTGACTAAGCAAATTTAAAACAAAGGGTCTTCTACCTATTTAAATTTCTACTAAACAAAAGATACAGTGGTTCATAGTTCTCTCTGGTTAGATCAATGTTTCTCAACCTTCGCAACTTTAAGGTATGTAGTGGAATTCTGGGAATTGAAATCCACGTAACTTAAAGTTGTCAAGGTTGAGAAACACCGAGTTAGATAGTGATATAAAAGTATTTCAATGAAATAAGCTTTCCTGGCCCTTCTTCTTTCATTATGAACTGCTATATTTTTCGGCATATAAGACGCACCTGAGTATAAGATGCACCTTGAGAAGAGGAAAACAGCAACAATAAAAGTTTTTGGCCTTTGAGCACCCCACTTTTGGGCCTTTTTTTGGCCCATTTTTGAGGCTTTTTGGACGTTATTGAGGCTTTTTTGACTCATTTTAAGGCATTTTTCAGCCCATTTTGAGGCTTTTTAAAGCCTGTTTTGTGGGCTTTTTCTGCCTGTTTTTGGGGCTTTGGGGGCCCATTTTTTCTGAAACCCCCCCCTCAAAAATGGGCCAAAAAAGTTCCGAAAATGGGCCCCCCAAAGCCTCGAAAACAGGCCCAAAAAAGGGTAGTGCTGAGGCAAAAAAAAAGGACCAGTGGGTGGGCGGGGCTTTGGCAACATTCGCTATATAAGATGTATAGCATTTTCACCCATTTTTCGGGGGCAAAAAAGTGCATCTTATACGCCGAAAAATACGGTAAGTAAATTGTAGACTTTCTAACTCATATTAAGCCAAAGTTATGTGTTTTGCTTGGATTAAATAGCAAACATTAAGACAGATTTTTTTTTCCAGTTCACGGGTAAAAATACTCTCTAGATAAATACTGAATGCTGTCAACCACAGGAAAAATGACAGAAAAGATCTTCTGTCCCAACATTGATTCAAAATTTGTAAAAATGGTTTATGAAGACTCATGTAATGTGACCAGTGCTCATAATAGTTTAGCCACTATCTTTTAAATTTCCTTTCTATATGTCCATGTATTTAACATATGGGCAAAGCAAAAGAGAAATATAGAAAAAAGAAATCTTTTGCATACCCACATAGCTGTACAGATAGAATATGATAGATATATTTTTATACAGAAAATAGTGTTAGTTTTTTTCTCAAATTGCATTCGATGGGAACATTTTGATAAGAATAAGCCCTTACTTTCCCTTTGAGTCATGATTAAAAAATGCACATTTACAGAAGCTTAGGAAAGTACTGCACACACAAAGCAGAACCTAATTTATTAGCTCTAAAAGAAATACCTTTTTCTTGAACTGATATTTGGAGGGCTTTGGCTGTTCTATACCTTTGATTTTCAACAATTTTCTCCTCATAGAGTTTTTGATCACCTATGCCAATCAGCTTTGCTAGTTCAAAGAGGGTAAAAATATAATCAGTTGCCAAATATTAGTGTAAATATTCAACGAAGCCATCAGAAGTTACTGACTCTCAAACAAAATCTATATGTATTTTTTTGCAATTATTCCCAACCCGTAGCTGTGATTTAAACTTAGTTTAAAATGCCAGTGTACTATGTTTTATTATGTCCAAGATTATAATCTTAGCTTGTTTCTAACTGGTTTTCAAGTCTTGACCCTTGCTAATTTGTAAAACTATGACAGTAGAAATGATAAAAACAGAAAAAATGTTTGCTTTTTAAATTGCTAAATTGCTTTTTATTGCGCCTCTCATCCCCATTTCCCCCCTTTTCACCCTATCTCAACATTCAAGTTTCCTTGCTCAACCCTTTCCTTGTTTAGCATTTTGACAATTCAGAATGCTCCTGTTTTGTTTTGTTTTTGCTGTTGCTTTTCATAGAAAAAGACTATTGCTTTGAAAATGTAGATAGTGCTTATTTAGTGCAAAATAAAAATAAAAATCTTAAAGGGAGCATTGATTGCAGATTGTTTAGGATGGGTTAGATGTTTTACCAGATCAATTTATTTAATACCAACGAAATTGGGATTCCTCATCCTTTTTGACCTGGGGTGCATTAATCAGTTAGTTAAAATGCTACGAACTTTTTCATAAAGTGACTGCCAGACCAATCAGAAAATGAACTGCTGTCTATAGAAAGACAGTCAAAATATAAAACAGATTTTTGTTTTAACTGGACCAGTTTTTTTTTAAATTAAAAAATGGTTTAGTTACAGAACATAAATAAAAGACAAGGCTGAAATCTGTGTTGTTTCCTTGCTCCGCAAAGCAAATACCACTTTTACAAAAGAGAATTTTGTAGTACTTAAACTACACCCTCCTGTACAATTTTTAAATTGTAGTGTGGAAATGCTGAAGAGGAACCGTCTTATTATACAAAGCTGCCCTACTCTATCTTGGAACTTAGTAGAATTCACTTTGTAATAGAACTACAGTGTAAACTACTGTACGGATATGAAACTGAATAATATCAACGTGTCTATTTTTCAACAGTCTCAAAGAACCCAGGGTAAAAATTGTCTAAATATCTTCTGAGTGGAGACCATGAAGAACAAGGTTAAATATATTGTAGGGGCTTGCTTTAAAGAAAAAACCTGCTTATACATTTACAGATCAAAGCATAGTTTGATAGAATACTGTATGTAGAGCTCAAGAATAACTAGGTTAGAACGAAGATAGATGTTTATTAATTAGTCTAAGTGAAAGCTGAAAACTCATATTGGCATATTTTCTTAGACAGAGAACCTTGACACATTTCAACAAACCACAGTGGTGTCACTCAACTTTTTTATAATTTTCACATTTGAAAGGAAGTTCCCTCTCCTTGACTGTTGATTACAGATTTATTATTATTATAATATTACGTTATGTACCGTGTTTGATTTTGTATACTTCAAAGAATATGAGGCAGTTTATAAATCTTAAACAAACTATAATCCAATATATAATTCTGTGGCTGGAATTGTACTTTGCACCGAACCGGTATTAAAACCGGTTGCATCCCACCACTGAATCAAAATAATCATTGTTAATGTTACCTTGACAAAACCATCTTTCTTGTACCTTGTTTATTACTTACAAGTTCCTCTCTTCTACCTCTCTAAAGTCGTGGCTCCAGTGGAACGTTTCCAAGTACAGGACATCTCTCATGAGGAACACTTGAGAGCCATTTTGAAGGATTTGGCATCTAGGCCCAAAACATGTTACCAAATACAAGGTGGGGGTATTTTTAATCATATAAGTAATTCTACCACCACTAATAATTACTTTGTTGGATTGTGCTAAAGTTGGTCCCAAGATACTGTCTTTGGTGGAAATAAGTTAAACTAGTATATTTTTAATGTTAAATGCAATAGCCCAACACTCCTTTTTCAAGACCCTCTTGTAATTTCTGATAGTCCATATTTTTGCTTTGTTGTCCCAGTCAAATATAGAGAAGTTGGTTTGAATATCCTTTTAATGTCTCAAAGCAAGGATATCTAATGTAGAAAAGGATATCTTTTACAACACTGGTAGCACAGTCTCTGAGACTGATTCATTTGCTTAGTCTTCCTTTTCTAAATTACAGATGCCAGCATCAGACAAGAAAAACAAATTGCAAATATGAAAGGAATGAGACTCTATCCCAGCATTTTTCAATCTTGGCAGCTTTAAGATTTGTGGACTTCAACACCCAGCCAGGGAGTATTGGGAGTATTACAGTTCTGGGAGTTGAGTTTACACATCTTAAAGTTGCTCAAGTTGAGGTACACTGCTCTATTCAGTTACACTCTACACAGAATAGATATGGGAAAAAGCAGCAGCAGCAGCAACACCAACAGCTTTTCCTTTTCAGATTGTGTGGGAGGACAGTCTTTCCCCTAAAGAGTGCCTATTGCAGTAATTGGGGTCAATAGCTTTAAGATGACCTCATAGTTCCCATACAAGACTATGATGCTGAAAACACTCAGTGTATATGTTCACAGCAAAGTCCTACACAGGAACTCCTGAGTTATTCCAGTTTGTCTGTCTCTTTACTGGGGCTGTTATCCAGAAAGCTCTGGTCCTTCACCCTGTGCCCAGGCTGATAGCCAGATCTGGCCCTGGGTTCTGCCTCAGTTTACCTTCCCAATAAGCGACTGAGTCGGAAGATCATTTAAAAGCAGCTTATTAGAGTACCCTGTTAAAGAGGGATCTCTCTATGAAAAAGGAGAGAGAGAAACTGGAGCTTTCTTTTTATAGTTAGAGAACAAAAAAAAAAGCAAGATGAAAATAGATTGGTCAGGATAAAAGTAACGTTTGCATAGAAAATTAGTTATATGTAGTCAAATATCACACATGTTCATTAAAGTGATGCCTGACGTCAGAAGGGGCGTAAACTGTAAGGAAAAAGGTTGTTTGGAGTTCACAAAAGAGATAAACCAGACCCCAATTTACTAACAAACTTTTTCCTATCTGGAACTAATCTCCAGCTTGTTTATCAGTTAAAAGCAAATAAACCTGAACATCATTTTAAAAGAGAGAAAATAAATCAAATTAAAGTACAAAGTAACTGTGTTAGTTAGCAAGTTACAAAATCCATGCCATGTGGCACTAGATGTCAAAGCCCAATAAACCACACCACATAGGTGGAAAGGATTAAGACTTTTATTTGAAAACAAAAGGCTTACCAAAAGGAAGTTTCAGAGCGAGCACACATCTCTTCTTGGAATGAACCATTTTTATGCAATTTTGAACAGTGTACATACTGTAGCTATAAACCAAACATGAAAACCAACTTCATACATACATTCTCAGAAATCATAGTAACATAGGTCAACTAAAGGTTGTAGGTATATTAAGGCTTTTATTTTACAATAACATTCCTCTACTAAGAAGCATTCCTAAGTAATTGGTGCTAGGGTATTATCTATCACCTTCATAAGCGGGTATTCCTATTTGCAAAGACAGATGGTCTGGTTTCCCTCTAGTGCCCTCATATGCCTAACAAGCAGGTTAGTCAGTGGAATAAATACAAAATGCCACAGCCACTGTTATGTAATAAATAATAAGCAATAGATAAATCAAACATTGAATTTTTTTTACTCATCATTTTGACTTTTCTCTTGTCTCTCCTTCTCATTTGGCGCGTAAGCTTCTCTGAGGAGATCCTCCAAAGTTTTGGTCTCCCATCCAGCCAATTTCTACAATTTATGCCTAATGTCCTCCTGTGCTTTCCCCACAAATTGATACTTCAAAATCACCTGGTGTCCTGGATTGTCAGGGTTCATTTGTCCGTATATATTTTTTGTAGTTGACTCTTTAACCCGTCTAACCATTTGGTTGCTGTTTCTTCTTTCCCTTGGTCTAAAGCCAAAGCCTTCTTGATATTCAGACTTTTGGGTCATTGCTGTTTTAATAACCTCTAGCAAATATCCTCCATAGTCTACCATAGCCTTCCTGTTTCCAGTCCAGTTACCATCACACATAGGATTTACCTCTGGGATGTCTACTGTTTCATCCCTTTGGGGAAACCTCTTCTTACATTATATTCTGGCAGCCTGTTTAATCATGCCATTTTCCTCTGGTATAAACATTTTCTCATAATAAATTCCTGGTTGCTGGCTCATTATCATGGTATCCTGAGATCACAGTCAGTTGGAGGAGCTGGACAAGCACTGATGGCACATGGGGCTGTTGAAATCAATGGAACGCATCTCCCTGACTCTGGGGCAGATGGCCTCACTCCCCACAAAGACTTTAAATCCCAGACAAGCCCCCAATTGTGACAAATACACTGTCCACCCAGAGATTTGACAGAGTCATAAAGTTTATTTTAAAATACATTCTTGCAAGAGTGACCAACAAGTAGTCACATCCAATAATAAATTTCAGCAATATCTTATTCCCTAGCTCCAAGCTCAGTTCCCTCCCTCGTAATCCCATTTGTCAAAGAGTACAAGTTTTACAGCACATCCAAAATGCCTCATTACCCCACATGAATCTCTGCCCCTGTTTACATATCCCCCTACCCTTTATTCAGCACCAGAGGTGAAATTCAGCAGGTTCTAGCAGGTTCGTTAGAACCGGTAGTAAAATTTCTAAGTGGTTCGGAGAACCGGTTGTTAGAAGAAATCAACTTTTGTTTTTTTCCACTTTATAGGGTTAATCCTATAAGAAAGGCAGGAAAAAAACATTCTGGTGTTGTTTGTAGCCTAATCTTTATTGCCCTGATTACAGAAACTGCCCGACCAGTCACATGACCCCCACCCAGCTACACTCACCAAGCTACCCCCCCAGAACTGGTAGTAAAAAAAAATTAATTCCACCATTGTTCAGCACCCCTTCCTCTTATTTGCTTTTGCCCTTTTTAAGTTAGTTTCTTATTAGCAGTGATTGTATGAAGTTTCGCAAAATCTCCAGGGTTTGTTTCCTGTTATTTGTTAGCATAAACAGAAGAAGATAAGATAAGCAGATATCTTTACTATGTGTGCTTTCCTACAAGCTTAAGGTTAAACTATATTTCATAGGGCTACAGTTTCCTGTTGCTAACCTTTGTTCATTCCACTGCTCTTGGTCATGTACATGTTCCTAAAGGGTGTCAGACATCCTTGGTGCAAAAACAACACTTTATTATTTTCCAAAACCTTGAGTTATTTATAAAGTAATAAAGGTAGGATACAACAACAATGAAAAAGGCATTGCAAAGTAACTGAGCTCCAAAAATTGCATTATAAATATTATTTTAAAAAGTGAAGTATACATATTTGCAATAACTAAAGCATTTACTGCAAAATGTTTTAAAAGAGTTGAGAGTGGGGAAAAAAATCAGCATTTGTAAAAGTGCTCACACAACGTGAGCTAGATGGATGGATGACTTTCAGCGTTCCAAAATAAGTGCCTTGTAAATATCAGCAGAAAAAACAACAACATTCCCTAGTGGATGCATGCCTCCATAGAGAAAATTGTGTGTAATTGATACATGAGATCTGCAGAATCTGTAGCAAGGATATCTGCGATTGTTCAGATCTGTATAAATTGAAAGAAGATCATAGGCAGCTTAGACAATGTTTTTTAAAATCTTATTCAAGCTACTAATAAATGAATAGATTTTGTCTGAATTATACTTTTGTATGGCAGAAATGTAAAGAGCAGGCAAAATCAGGAAAAAAAATCCCTTTAGGCTTTTTTCTACACCTTGAGAAAGCAAGCGGTGTTTGATGATGTTTACTTCTTTGTAAATATGTTTCACATTTCAATCTTAGTTGCGACACTAAATTCATGGGAATTTTTTTTTAGTGGCCATGATTTCTAAACAAAGATTAGACTCTATGAAGTTTTAAAATATTGACAGGAATTTCTTGACTGTAACAAGAGGAATATCTGCTGCTTTGATAGTGGTGTGCAGGTGTCTTTTCCCATTTATAATTGTAGAGCAGTATTTTAAATATATGTACAGCTTCTTAGTTAAAACTGTTGCCTTTTCATTGCGATCCATAGGATAGAGGAGAACATAAATAAGACACACAGGCTTACAGTATGAATAAAAATAAGCTAGCCTCAAATAAACTGTGCTACAGCTTACTACACTGTGCAAATATCTCCCCCAAAATTAACTCTCATTTATTTAAAGCATTTTTATATTGCATCTCATTTAATGCAGTTATCATTTTCTTAAGCAGGAAGTGTTAAATGCATTTTAAATTAATGATTCCTGATGAATGTACCATTTCCTTTAAGGTACACTAAGAGCATATGCACCAAAGACAAATTCCTTGTGTGCCCAATCACACTTAGCCAGCAAAGAATTCTATTCTATTCTATTCTATTCTATTCTATTCTAAAATGCAATTTGACATCTTTAAAAGAACATTTAAATTGCTTTGTACTTTATTAAATAAATACAAGTTTTTGTTTCGCTCCATGTGCTAGGAAAGGACAGCAATGTATTAAAGGAACTCGTAGAACAAGCTAATACAACTGGCCAGGGGCACAGAAGGGTTGATAAGCTACTATAGTAAATCAGTGGAGGAGCATTTCTCAATCTTGGTAGCTTTAAGATGTGTGGACTTCAACTCCCAGAATTCCCTACACAGCATGATGACCCTTGGAGTTGCATGGTTACATGAACTATATCTTTTGGAGAAGTATATATGGAAAGCACACTGAGTGAATGAAAGTATGAAATACTGAATAAATAAGTGTATTTGACATAATTGAAGGAACATACTGAGTGGTGTTGCCCATCTCATGTTCAGGTGTCCATTTCAGGCAACAGAAATTATAGGGAGTATAATTACATTTGATTATCCTTCCCTGGGAATTATAGTCCTTTCTTGCTCCTCTCTGACCTGTGAGAATTAATCTTCACACTGCCAGTAACAAAAATAAATCAAAATATGAGTAAATCTGACCACTGTAGAAACAAATAGCAGATGGAATCAGGCCAGTCTCCTTAAAAGAGGGAGCCATGTAGTCCTTATAAAGTATAGCAAGAAATGCAAGAAGATTTGATCTTTATTTCTACAAAAACACCTAGTTCTTGAGTCATTGTAGTTGTTGAACTTCTTCCTGACTTTCTTCAATAAACATTGCTTATCAGGTTTGTGAGAAGTTTTACATCAAAATATTATTTATTCTTCATAGTGTTTCTATCTTCCCTTAAAACATTAACAGAATCCACAATGGGCTGCAAATTAGAGTCTCCGTTAGATAATTGACAGTCAAGCTGAAACTAAGTTAATCAAATAAAAATAGCAAACTGGAGAAAATCTTTTGTTCAAACTTCCTCAGATCCCCAAATAAGTTACCTAGAACTAATCCACCTATCTAAGGATAAGGTCTGTAAATCCTGTCTGCTCTCTAAACTTTATGTATGCTTTATCATATCCATTGGTAATTTGTCTTTTATTGAAATATTACAGTAAATTGCGGAATAAGCTAACCTCAAATAAACTGTGCTATAGCTTACTGCAATGTGCAAATATAATCTCCCAAAAAATTAACTCTCATTTATTTAAACATGTTTTATATTTCATCTCATTAAAAATAATATTACATAAAATTATAAAAAAAACATTTCTCCAAAATCAGTGCCTAGCGTTCATGGATGTCTGCCTTTTGAGTATTTCTGTTCTGATATTTAAAATAGCATTACTGAGCTGTGTGGTGGCCTAGAGATGGCGGTCTTGCCTCACAATCTGAAGGCTGTGAGTTTGATTCTAGGCAGCAGCAGCTGTTTCTCTCTGGGCTCATTGAGTAACTGTCCACTGTGAACTCTGCATAGGCATCAGGAAGGGCATCCGGCCAATAAACGCTCAAACTCAGTTCAGTCATCCTGACTTCATCCCAGTATTACTTGGCTGTTAAAAGAGGCGGAAAAAGTAGCATTACTAAAAATGGCTAACTTGTTTAGGTATGCCCATCAGTCCTTGTTCCCCATTGGCTGAGGTACTATGAGGTTACATTCCCTCTGACCACCTTCTATAGATTTCCTGCTACCCTACCCAATCATACTAAATTATACATTGCATGTGCTTTTAAATGAGCAGACAATATATGCAAGGTGTGTCAGTTAATATTCAATAGAATATAGAAAAGTCATGGGAACATGAAGTGGAAAAAGTTGTCGAAAATGAGAAGGTAAAGATCTTGAGGGACTTTCACATACAGACAGATCGTCATTTATAATACAACATGTCAGATATTGCAGTCATCAAAAACTGAAGTGCACAATTTATTGATATCTTTGTACCAGAAGACACCAGAGTTGAAAAAAAGAACTAGAAAAACTAATGAAATATTGCCATCAAAACTACCTGATTAGGGATGAAACATGTGACAGTGATACCCATTGTCATCAGAGCACTTGGCACCATGTCCAAGAATTTTACACAGTACATCAAGAAATTGCAGCTTCCTGCAATAACATCAGCAGAACTGCAAACAACTACACTACTCAGAACATTGTATATTTTAAGAAAATACTTGGTCGATACCTAGGATGCTGGCAGCAACCCATATCAACCATCAGTGCCAGTCAATAATAATTGTGATATATTTTTAAATGTTCAATTGACTGAGTTTCATGTTTAATGAATAAATTTAATGATGATGATGATGATGATGATGATGATGTATGCTGCCTTAGTCTCAACAAGTTTGGGCAGCTCACAACACAGTCAACAGAAGGAGTTGCAGTCAAATCAGATTAGGTGCTTTAAACTAAATCGATTCTTTACAATAAAATTGGATGATAGCTACAAATTCATATCTCCTAATCCAAAGCAAAAAGCCACTTTTGAATTCCACCTTCCATCACAAGTTGATGGATCCATTACCGTTGTTCTTTATTCAGAAATAATCTATATTTCTGAATGCTTTAATTCAATGGTTTGAAGTCCCCCACTTTTATGACCCCTGAATGACCATTGCTAAGCTAACCTCTTCATTGTTAACCCTTTGAACCTAATGGTTTTAGCCAGATGATCATTGCTAACCTGCCTAACATTTTCAACTAGTATTTTAGGTAGCATCAAATGTATCTTCAAGGTATCCCTAATTAACAACTTCCTCACAAAGCCACAGAGAGGAAACTTATGTAGGAATCACAAAGGTGGACCCATATATATGCTAATATATAGTATATAATCAAGAAAACATCTGATACATCATTTATATGTAACCCAGAAGTACCTCCTTTGTATCCTTATCCAGGCCTACTGCTGGCATACAAGGCACCCTTCTGCAGAATTCCAGTTTGTGTCCTCTACCATGCCCCCCAAGTTATAAAACATCAAAAATTTAAAAAAGGAGGAGGACTTTTGTTTTTAAAAATGCAACTGGTGCCACCAATCTTGTGGTACTCTTGTATGGTGCACAAACTCCATACTATTTTGTGGCAGGTCTGTTCCCAACATGCCTCTAAACCAGGCAAGGTGGGGAACGATGATCCCTTTATAACTTGTAGATTTCAACTCCCAAAATTTGTGAGGCTCAAGAATTCTAGGGGTTGAAGTTTACAGATCATAAAAGGGCTGCAGTCACCCACCACTGATCTACAGTAATTCTGAAGTTATAACTCCTGCCCTGGCCATGGAAAACAACAGAAAGCCAGCCAACTCTCCCACAGACCTGCCATATGTTCAGTATTTTCACATGCAGCTTGTATATATGTATGCATTTCAGGCAATAGCTGGATAATTGTTTTAACTGAGTTTGATTATTCAAGGGAGTGAAAATTTCACAGCTTGAGTTTTATCAAGAATGTAAGAATGCACCCTCCCACACATACAACACATCACACATAAG
>JAEANM010004796.1:0-20350 GCA_017656035.1 Myanophis thanlyinensis
AGCTTTAGATTTGGGATTTCAACAGATCGTACCAGAACAATGTCTTCAATAAAATCTTATTCTTTGAACTTTGCTTCATTGGAATGCTGATTGCGTTGGTGATGTTGTGTGGAACCCTGGAGTAAACAGTATGTATTTCCTCTTCCTTTTTGGACTATGCCCTGGTGAAGACTGTTGGACTGTCTCTAAGCATTATTTGATATTAATTCGAATGAACAATAACTATATTTCCCTCTTATTAACTTCAAATCTTGATTTAAAGGCAAATTTAGTTAACAAGAATGGAAAGTAATAGTCTAGCATTCATTTTATATTTAATTATATCTCTATATATTATATTAATATATTAATTATATTTAATTATATCTAAGACAGTCATTAAGTAAATTGTACATAAGTTCCTATAAATCAGTTTTAAGGTTTCAATTTGCAGTAAATACCACACTGCCATAAATTTTTGGCTTCTAAAAAGATTTTTCATACCTAAAGTCTGAACAATCAAGAAAATGGTGTTTGAAGCTTTGAAACAGAGAAAATAAAAGTTATATCTAATAAGCCAAACATATAATTTGCTTCTTTAGAGGTAAATGATTTATCAATGAAACAAGAGAAATGGGATATCTATCAGTATCATGATCAATTATTCTACTTATTAAAGAAAGTTTGTCTTTTAACTATCTTACTTTTTAATTTCTCCTATTTATTATACGCAATATAATAGGATCACAAATTTAGAGAGGAAAAGCCATTTTTAACATTCGCATGAACACAAGCAAGAGTTGAACAAGGGAGTTAAACATACCCACATACCCACACAGAGACCGCATTAAAAAAGGACTTGAGTATCTTTACCATATAGTAGCCAGGCAACAATTTCTGAAGGAATTCTGCTTCTTTGTGTTGAACTGTTTTGATTATGAATTCATCATCACTAGTGACAAAGAACAAGGATCCACTGGCACCAGGATTCGATAATTCTATTAATGGTTCACTGCAAATTGAATACTGAATACACAAACAGAAATTTAATGACATTCTGGGAAATGGATATATAGAAGTATGTTTTTAGATGTTTTATGAAAATAAGTCAAGGAGACCTTTGTGTAACAAGGTCCTTGACGCTATCCAGACTAGGCAACTGTGTCAGGTCTAATTTTTTTTAAAAAAAGAAGTGAAACAGTAATAAATTCTCCACAACATGGTATGCTACTTCTGACACAACTGTTGGGACACAGTTATTGGTGCTGACTGAAAAGGCTTCTTAGGAGCATTTCCTTTTTTTTGCATAATTTATTGAATTACACAAATAAAACTTGCAAGGGGATATAAACTGTCTTACACAATTCCCTTTGTCTGCGATAGAATATATGCAATGCTGACTACTAAAAACTCTTAGTTAATCACAAGTTAAAACCTAAAAACTTTACCCTGAAAAATATGGAATTAAAAATATCTTTAATTATGTTTTAAGTCCATGTTTTTGAGGTTTATTTTTTGGTTAAAAACAGATTTAATCCTCTGTGTGTACTGCTGTAAAAACTCAGATCAAAACAGATCCCATATTAGTCCTATTTTTTTTTCATTTGCACTTTTATAAAAGACAAAAGATAAATTATATCGCTATACAACAGTGATTAAAACAATATAAATAATTGGATGCATAACTTAATAAATTAACTTACCACAAAGAATATAGGTTAATGTGAATGAATAAAAGAAAAAAATAAATGGTATATCATGTTCAGAACACTCTCTGAACTGCCAATATCCTTGGTTTTAGCTGCTTTATATTTTTGGAATATTAAACAGTATTCCTAATTATAAATACTTCCTAACGTATTTTAAAATGTGTTCTCAGCAGCCATAATGGCCATTGAAATATTCAGATATGAAAAGTTCACTATAGTTCTTTTATCTGAAGAACTTATAAACCTGAAGTTAGGAAGAAGTCAGCTTCTCACAAAATAATATTTCTATATGAAATATGGTCTCTTTAATAAACTGCATATTCCCAGATATACACAATTTATGAAAAGTGAAGGAGAACTTAAAAGGTCGGATTAAAAAGAAAGCACAATGAAAAGTCAAAAGATGTCATTAAAAATTAAATTCTACAGTCCATATATAAGGGAAGCATGTGGTATATTTTATGATTTGGTTTCCTTGAGAATAGAATTGTTCAGACTCAGATACGGTAACAGCGGCCATCAATGTTGCTTAAGAATCTGTATTTTTATTCCAGATTGAATAAATATTACTTACTTTTGCTCTAGCAAAAATGAGCACACATTCAATATTGCAGGATTGTTCACTGATTCTTTGACACAACTAAAATCTCAATTAAGGGGAATCTTATTTTGGCAGATTTCTAGCAAGCATCATGATGAAAAATGAATCATGAACTGCCCCTGAAGAAGTCAAGAAAGTTTTGTTGTTGGCTGAACAATAGAATTTTTTCAAAAGTGAAATTCTTCAGTTATATATACTTATGTCATATGGTACAGTTAAAAGTGAATTAAACTTTGTTCTTCCTACTGATTACACAGGAGGACAAAAGGAAAGAGAGGAATATGTAAGGTCAGCACTTTAAAGCCTCTTTCTTGCTTGTCACATCCTATTAAATTATGTTTTAGCACTGCAAATAGATGTGTTTGTTTTACCTATTAATGCACTCAGCAAAGTATATTTATGTTACTTAATGAGGCATTACATTTTTATTCTATTGAAAACTATACAAAAAAGGTGAAATGAAATGACATGGGAAAGATGCGATTCGGAGGTTTTGCCAGCAGTAACCTTCTGGCAATGCAACAACTTTTCTATCATTTTGACAGGTTTTGAATTTTATGCTACACTATTTATTAAGTGCCACATTAAGTACAAAAGAGAAAAGTTGCATGCTATACTGAGCTGCGAATACATGCAATACTGAAATATACTACAGCTCTTCTAACTATTCAGAACAAGCATTCAATAGGGATCTTATGGTTCACTCAGTGTTGCATTTTGCTCTCTGCATGTTTGAAAGGACGTTCTATAGGTTGCTTAATATTCTATATAAAGGTTGTGTTTCCCTAAGGAAAGGTGTATTTATACACGTTGTTAGACAATTATAAGGAAATTAATGAATTACAAGTCTTCACTAAAATTCAATCAGCAAAATCCACAGAGGTATTTATATTCAATTATAGTATTTCTAGTAGAAATAATGACTTGAGTAGCAGCCACGCCTCAGTTGGTGAACTGTCAATTAATACATCAAATTTTAGGACAAATTTTAGGACAATTAAAAGCTGAAAATGAAAATGGTTAACTAACAACTCTAAGCACTACAGAATGTTTTAATAATGTAGGGATCTTTGTCTGACCCAATCTACTATAGACTATATTTAAAAAAAATATTGCTACCCTTTCTCCATTAATAATAGATACACAGATGAGTGGAATTTGGTGTATGAATCAAAGCAAATATTTGAATGAATAATTCTCTTCACTATAATGTTAGGTGCATTGCTCAATCCAATCACAAAAGTAACTGGTGGTTATTGTTTCAGAAGCAGAAAGAGCTTTTAGGTTCCCTATACTCTGTGGGAAAAAAGAAGGAATAATCTTACCAAGTAGTCATCAGGCTTAATACCAAAAAGTTCTCTGAAGTAACGGAAAGCTAGAGGAGCATAGGTCTTAAATCTAAAGTCTGGATAATGATGAGCTGGAGTCAGATTGCTTCCTTCACTGAATTGAAAGAGAAATTTAAAATATTATGTCTGTACATATGCATTTACAATTATACACCTTGATTTTTTACTAAGAATAGTAGCCTTTTCAGACTCTTCTGTTCACTGAAGAATGAACTAATGTACGGTGACAGAATCAATGTTTTTGGCTCCTTTTCTTTCAATATTCTTCTTGAAGAAAACCAATGCCTTTAAAGATGTATAGGATTATATTGTGTTTCAGGCAACTAACATCTTCATCAAATGCTAATTATTATCATCAGCATCCCAATAACATTTCTCAGTAAAATACTCAGTAAAATAGATACAGATTAGAAGTTTGAAGCATAAAAGAGGAACAGCCCTTTTTTTAACCATGTCAATATACTATCAAAATGTCTTGAAAAGCATCAAATGGAATTTATTTTTCATTCTGTTCTTTCATTGTTTCTGATTTTTACCCTGTAATTGCTTCTGAATGTTTTTAATTGATTATTTCCTTCTATTTTAAAGCCTCTTTTCTTTTCTTCCAGAGAACGACTGAACTACATAATAAGATTTCACAACGTATAATTTCTAAAATAGCCAATGTCTTCTCAATAGTATAGCTTCCACAGCTTTCCCAAAAGTTGCCACGTAGTTATAATTTAACTTTTCATGGCAACTTTTAAATTTTATACACACTGTTCCTAAGCAGGTAGGTAGCAAAGCAACTGTTCCTCATTTAGTCTGAAGTTTTTAGTTAAGACATATTTTTTTTCTGGATAAAGCTATTTCTAGCTTTTACTGACATTACAGAAGAAAATGTTAACTATTTAAGTGAACAAGGATTGTCAATAAAATTTGTTTAAATGTTCAAAACTCAGGAAAACCTAGCAATAAAAACCATAAACTTAAACTGCATAATGATACAAATGTTGTAGGAAAGAGTCATACATTAATTACACTATTAATCAGCCTCGTTTATGTGCTGTGCAAGGTTACATTATGTTATGTATGGCTTCTTATTATGTTTCTTTTTAAACAAGCGGGCTCTCAAAAATCCCAGAAAGTCAAGCGCAAACAAATCACAGTCTAGTTTAGCTTGTTATGTAACATATTAAAAGGTATCTTAAAAGATCTAACTGCTTCTCTAAGCTGCTCTGAAACCCTATTTTGTTTTCCCAAAAGTTGCATTTAGAATCATAAATGTTTATACCCAGAAACTCAGTTCCCAAGAATATCTTAGGTTTGAATTCTGACATCAAGAAATCTGCAAGATTGTACTGTACTACCTTCCTAGAAAGCTAGCAGTGATTATATTCTCTTGCCAAGCAACATACATTTATAAAAGTAAGGCTGTAGTCTTAGCGGAAAGGACTGAAAGAATAAGCATTTTTTAGCTATTTGCCAGGTTCACTTTTAAAACAGACTTCAAAATAAAGAGATTAATGAAACTTCTTTAAATCACCTCAAAGGTACAAAATGTGAAACACATTGTACGTTTATGATTAACTATTATAATTTAATGTTACATTCCTCAGGAAATACAGATGTCTCTGCATTAACAATCATTATTTTAAGTTATTTAAGCTGTTTAACTCTTTATATCTGCAAGTGACGGATTTCAAAAATTTCTATTTATTAAACTCTGCTTGGAAAAGGCTTTTTCAAAAGGAGAACACTGAATGCAATACTAGTTGTTGAATCTCCAAAATGTAATTTCATTTTTTATTACAAAGATTTTATATCTTCTGTTACTAGAATTTTTGCCTATTTTCTTCGAACAGGGGATAAAACCAATTTTTGAATTAATCTGTAGCACTTCTCCATGAAGAAGAGCAATCACTTAAAACATATTAAGTATTAAGCCATACTCTTATGTTATAATGATCATCAGTTGATGTGCTAAATATCTGCCATTTAGTTGAAACCTTCATTACATTTGGAATTAAACAAGAGTTTTTAGTATCAACATTATTAATTGAAAAATCTAAATAATGTATAATAATATACTCTCCACAAACATTTATTTATTAATCAAATTTATATACCGCCCCCTCTCCCTAGGGACTCGGGGTGTGCACCAAGATAGAGCTCTTAAAATACATGAAGAACTGACCAGAAAATTGGTTTTGTATAAAGACTTCAGAAAAATATCATTTTGTTATCCTTTCATATAGATACTTCAAGGATAAAACACCCATCATTTCCCTCAAATGTAATAAAACAGCATTGGATGTTGATTTTCTGCTCTCCTTTAATATTCCCCATAACTCTTCTTATTCAAATTCTGACTATTTAGAAAAACAAGGATGAAGCTCTGCATATATAACAGTGTGATGACTTGTCAAATAAAAATAATTATTTCTGAGAGTATATTTTAATTGTACATGACTTAAATTCTTTCTTTTATCTGTTATTATAAATAGACTACTCATAAAACAGTCTTGTCTGGAATTAACAGACTGAAGTTTAAGAATGAATTTCATATTTATTCTGGATGTGAGCAATACCTAACAAAATAATACAGAATTGTTCAAATGGACCATATATAAAGGCCCAGGAGAATTTCAACCAAATTTCACAAGTTTTCTTTTGATTGTTTTTTAAACTGAGGTGAGTACAAGAAACATGTATTAGCAATTTAGAAGGAAGACTATCATTAGAATTAATAAAAAAGATCTGGTAAATAATATTCAGAGAAATAAAAAATAATTAACTCATCCTTTACCTGGGAAGAAATACACTTTCGACTACATAGAAATCTTGCATGAGTACATCTCTGTCTGGTTTAGACGTAAGGTTACCCACTGTGTATCCTATTCCCAATTGTATGGCACCTTTGATAGCTGAAGATGCAGTCTGCAAAAAACAAATATATATTATGTTTAAAATTGTCATCTTGCAATACACAGGGTTGTTGTTGCTGCTGCTGTTGTTTTGTAACCTTCTACATATCCAAGAATACTACAAATTCCTGGCTTCCTTTACCCAAAGAAACAAGTTGATTCCTCTAAGAGGAATTTCTCAAAGGATTTTGAGACAAATGAGCTCAGTTCATCATACAAGTCTACCAGAAAATTAAAAAGCATTGTTATATTACCGTATGAAAAAAAAAAAGTTCGTACTTCAAAAGCTGCCTAGCATTGAGGGAAGTGGGAAATGACCATTCCTCTGCCTGCCTGCACTCTCTCTTTTCACAGCAGATGGTCAACAACAGAAAGGAAGAACTCTGGCAATCTTCCGAGTGCTCTGGAATTCTAACAGCTCCCATAAATCATTATATAATTTAAGCAGGAGATGCAAAAAAAGGAGAACCTCATTTTTCCAATTAACATGCCCCTAACTTTTTTCTCTACTTTCCTTTTTTCGTTCTCTTTCTTGCCCAATTACGGGGAGCCCAGAGCCTGAGGAAGATGCTCACAGCCATGATGTTATTCAGCCATAGAGCAATGGGCAAGGCAGAAGAATGAACTCGAGTTTCTAATGGAAACAATCAGCTGACAGGGCATCTGTCATCTGGGTGAGCCAATTATTAGCACAACTATAGTGGCTGGATAACTGATAAAGAAAATAAATACTTCCTGGGCTAAAACGCTACAGTGAAACATTCAGGGAAAAAGAAAAACAGCCAGTTATTGTGTTTCTGTAAGTCAAGCAGGAAAATCAATATATAAAAATTGTTTTTAAAAGGTGACTTTTCATGTCTGGATTATTTTCAAAATGTGATGCTGTTAAGAATGTGATGATGATAGCTTTTGAAAAAGAGAGAAGGCAGAATTCTTCTGAAAAAATGTCCATGGAGATTCTCAGTCCTCTAGGTCATGGTTGTCCCAAAGGTACTTTTTCAAGAGGCAACTGGACTTGAAAAAATCTCTAGCTATAGAAAGCTACACATATGGTACACATATGAGAAGCATGTTATTTACTAGTTGAATACATATATTCTTCAGCAGCCTAACTATTCAGAATAATATAGAATCAATCTGGTTTTATTATAAAATTTTGAAGCTAATATGGCAAGCATCTGGCAGTATCTTCTCCACCTTCAGCCAACAAAATCGAAATTATATGCTTAATTAGATTGTAAAGGATTTCTGGTTACCCAGAGTCATAAAACTCCAGAAACACACAGTCAGAAGCCCAAATGAAAAGACTAGGCATTTCTCTGTGTCTTTTTCCCATAGTCTCTAGTCTGATTTTATTGAATTTTTATAAGAAACAAAAGGCAGAAGTTTTAAGCTATCAACTGCTGCTTAAGGCTTCTATTATATCCTTGTTGCAGATACTAGTGAGATTCAATATTTGAAGTGGCAGATTTTTTTTTAATGTACTATCTAATTTTATAAATCACACAATCTCAGCCTGTGACTGGCATGATGATATGAAACAGACAATAAATTCTATTTTTTTACACTCCTTCCATTTTGTTCAAATCAACACATTTTGCCCCATTTGTGTAAGAACCACCACAGTATCAACTCAAACATGTTCTTATTTAGTGGTTATACTAAGTGGAAAAAAGGCTCCACTCTTCATGAAATAAGCAGGTACCTCTGCATTCTTACGATAAATTACAAAGACACCTTAAGTGGACTATAGACAGTTTCATAAAATGAATAAGAGGTTTGTTCATCTACTGAGCAACAAAAGAGTAGTTATACTAAGTGGAACCTTTGACTGCAAGCTTTTCTATGCAATTAGTCTTTTAATTATAGAAATCAGTGACTACTGAATCTGAACTTGCAAACTATTTCTGTCTAAAGATATAGAAGAAGCAAAACTGGAAATTAAATAAGAAATACATCCTCAAATGTATGCTTCCTTATCATCCTAAATATAAGTAGCTATCGTGTGACCTTTGAAACAATATCAGTTAAAGACTTCCTACATGTCAACTCTTGAAATTCTAGTCCAAGATGTGTCAGCATTTTTTTACTCAAATTGGATGTCACATAAAAACCAGACCAGCTTGGAGCCTAAGGCTTCTTTCTTTGAAACCAGTTACCAGTCAAAGAAAACAAGAATTAAATAAGGGGAGCCAAAACAATTTAACCCTTGAACTAATTAGACAACTTTTCTACATCTCTAACATACAAAAATATGATGCCATATGTGGTGGAAGTTATAGGGAAGTAGAGGATTTGCTTTCAAAGATTAGTTTTATATAGATAGGCAGATCATACAATCTTACTTGCTTTTCTAAAGATTTGTAAATCTTTGCAATTTCATACACCTGCAATAGAACATGTATGCAAATTAGACTTCATGATGATAATAATTTTGTGCAAGCCATTTAACCAAAATTACATAATTTGGTTTGATAAACCAGGGAAGTTAATTCTGTTTGGAAATGCCACATGATGGATAAGCCAAGAATTTTAGCCAACATGTACATGTGCTCCCTCACCTCCCCAAAAACAGGTTCAACTTATCTGTGGATGGGTTTCTCTGTGTTTTATTAATATAATACATATATATTGATACAGCAATGCTTTTCTAAAATCCCTGTATTTGCAATATATATTTGCATGTACTCCCATCCATAGTCAAAAATTTAAACAAAAATATCATGAAAAATGCAGGTCAGCTAGTACATTTTTCTCCATAGTATTTTGGTTAAAAATTCTATAGTTGGCATATATGTGGATGGGCTAATATGTCAGCAATTACATATCATAGTGACTCAATTATGAAATTGCTAAACTAACAAGCTTCACAATGCGGATATCAAGGATGGTAAGCATTATTTATGACAGGAAGTCATAAATCTTAGTGGACATTTCATCTTTTATTATTCATAAGGCAATGAAGAAACCCAAGACAAGCTGTGTCCTTGTATACTGAGTTTATATTTTAGAAAAACTCTACCTTTAAACCTTTAGTAATCTATAGAGGGTACTGCATCTTATTAGACAAACTTATTTCAAAGCATCATGTCTTAAATTATTGAGCTACATTTATTGGAAGGTTTAACAATTGTTTATTGTTTCTGGATTTTGTTGTGTATAGATTTTTTTTATTCCTGATTGTAAACCACCCAGAATTTGGTTTGACACAGGCAGTTATACAAATGTCTTAAATAAATAAATAAATAAAATTTTAATTTAAATATCATCTTGTACTTGATGGATTTAGATTGACTTCCCCAAATCAATGAACTGCATCCATTAACACAATGAGTGGTGGCTGTTATTATTCCATACAGTGCATGGAAAATGCTAAAATATCTCATGTGTTTTTGTACAATTATGCTTTATTTTATAGATGACTAATCAAATCAAAAATTAAAAAGTACCATGAGTCCTTCCTGTTTTCATACATCGTATTCTCAAAATAGAACAAAGCCTCTGTAAATATTGCAATTACTTCTCATATTACTATAGAATGAATAAATTTTATACAAATAAAAAAGAACAATGCTAAAGTATAAGCAACTACTTAGAAAGTGTTATAGCTGAGAACGGATTATTTAAGAAAAAGGAATAATCTTAAAATAGATGTAAAAGCATTAGTTTTTATAAAGCAGGATTGGAATCCCAATTCTTTAATGCCCTTTATTTTGTGTATTGTAAGCAAGTAATTTATTGCAAGTATTAAAAAGAAAAAAACAATTACAATAACTTTAAAGCACAGAAAAGAAAAAGTAACAGACCTGGAACATAAGACAAAGGTGACATTTGAAATATTTGTTCTTAGCTGAAAGTAGTTTTAAGTTATGACTCTTAGGAGAGATCATCAAAAATGATCTTGTATTTCAAACTAGATACATACCCGGAAATAGCAAAGGAAAGAAAATAAGTCTTTGTATAATTCTGGAGATGGATACTAAAAATATTATAGATTATAACAGAAACCTCACAATCAGACCTGGACCAAATAAATAATTGTCTGCTCCCTTGAAGTGCTAATCATCCAACAGATACTTTGAACAGATGATGGACCAAAAAACAAAGGACAAGAGAAATAGAAGTAGGAGAAAACAATAAGGTGGGGGTTAAAGGAAAGAGAGGTATTTGGAATATCGTTGGAAGAATCATGGGCTCTTCCTGGATAGAAGCTAAGAATGGCAAGCATTTGGCTATGCACATTTACATGCGCTCAACATTTTGTGTGAACCAAACTGCTCTATCTCTTAGGGTTGCCTGCTGATATTCTGAATATTCTCCAACTCACTTTAAAATTAGTCAGCCGTTTTTAAAGATGCGAATTCAGATGCATATTTTACTTCAAAGTTCAGAAGCCTGCATATTCATTAATATGACTCTGGGGACAGAAGCCCAGAAAAATTAGGTCAAAAATTCTTTTTGAGGGTTGAAAAGAAAATCTGGGAGAAAAAGAGCTAAAATCAATTTCTTTCCTAATTATTCAGAGGGGTTTTTCTCTGCAGGTTTTCTAGAAAACAATCTACAAACTGGCTCAGTACATTAGTTTTAGTTTACAGAACTCAAACTTCCAAGTAATTGCCTCGTCTTTCACCACCTTAAACTTTACAGAGCAAACACAGACTTGATTAAACAAATATTAGCTTCTATACAAGAGTGCGCAACTGCATCATATTTGCTGAACTGTGGGGTATGCTGCAACAGGGCAAGATTAGAGCAGTAATGAACGGAAGCTTTCTTCAGGAGAAGATTTCATCCTCTCAAACCTAGACATGGGTGCCATTAATTACACCAAGCCAACAATATTCATCACTAGACATGAGCCGCTGCCTCAAGACTGTGATAGAATTATTAGGAGAGCCAAATCACTCAAGAAGCTTAGAATGAACTTTAAATAGTTATTAATCGGGAACAAATGTGAACAAACCAATGGAAGAGACCACGATTTTAGATTTGGAGGACAGAATGTTATAAATTATCTGAGCTTATAACAAAATATTATGATTTAATGATAGTATATGATATGATATAATTACTGTGG
Source organism: Myanophis thanlyinensis (assembly GCA_017656035.1). Classification (NCBI taxonomy): domain Eukaryota; kingdom Metazoa; phylum Chordata; class Lepidosauria; order Squamata; family Homalopsidae; genus Myanophis; species Myanophis thanlyinensis. Next base: position 11,622 of record JAEANM010004796.1, read on the forward strand.
TTAACATGATTTCAGTAATACAGAAACAATACTAATGTAATGAATATTGATGTAAATATTATGATTACTATTTGGCAAAATTATTTGTACCCAGACGATACACTACTTAATTGAAAATGGAATTTTTATATGTTTAAAAATAATAAAAAAATATTTAAATACAACAAAATATTCTTGAAGAATTAAAAACTAAAAACAAATATTGGAATACCTGAAACAATGTAGGATGAAATAATTATTTTATCCCATATCGTTTCAAATATTCCAGTATACGGAGATTTATTTTAAAAAAATTCTCCATGTCACAATGATATAGAGAATATGTTTGCTAATATAGAGAAACAGATTCCAACGCCACTGGTATTGGCTGAACTAAAATAATAAGATGAATGGGAATGACTGAGGACCAGTTAACTACTTATTAGTTTGTTTTTGGATTACGGTTACTGTCATTTTAAATTCTTTGCTATAGAGAAGCTAAAATGAACCATACAACATGGGTTGCAACATAATGTTGTTCTTATGTGTTTGGGTTTCCAGGTCCAGATAAGTTGTTTAATGCAAAAAAATATGCAATGTGTGCATCTTTAAACACTTTAAAAAAAAATTAAATTTTAGGTATACTCCATAAGATACAACATTTTCTCATTTGCAATGTCTAAATTACTGTTCATTGAAAATTGCCCATATGTCCCAACTAGGAATAGCTGTATCTGCTATGTTTTAAAAAATGAAGAGATTTGGATTGGTAAATATTTCTTCCTTCATTAAGGAGATGAAGAACACACCAACAATCCTTTTCTTTATTATTCCAAATTTAAAAATAATAATGAACAGATGTATAAAAAGGTGACTTCTTTTAAGTCAAAGTCGATTCATGACTCATGCTCATATGTCTTATAATTTTCTTGACAGTGATCTCTGAGTGATTTATCACTGTCTTCTCTTCTTCCACAATGCTTTGAACTTCCCAGTCTTACATATAGTTTGGAGGGTCTCTTTCTCAGTCAAATACTAACCAGAGTTAATTTTGCATAGCTTCTTATGCTACACAACAGACCCTACTTACATATCTTAAATTAAGAGAATCAGTTTGATTATAATATGTAATGTCAGTATCCATTCTAGTACTAGAAGATTAAAACTGTTCTTTAAAAAATTATAGCTATTTATGAATAATTGCTAGAATATATCAAATTAAATATTCAAATATATAGAGAGACATGGACTGAGTTGAAATCTCTGAGAGAAAAATATCAACAATTATTTTTGCAGCTAAAGAACTTATTTCTTGAAACTTAAAATTAAAATGTTTTGTAATGTACTGAACACTGATGCAAATTTTTGGTTAGGTATTAAACATGCAAAACTGGTTGGTGTCATGTAGTCATACATCAAGGCAGCTGTCATTTGGATTTAAATAATTTCATATATTAAATTTGTTTTGGAAAATTATAATTTTACATTATATTATACAGTAAATCTTGCAAGTGCTTATGTGCTGTTGAATTATATACCATACCTGTGGCTACAAAATTAGCAGGATAACAATGGAATGTTGCATCCTTTTATAGTTGCAAAATGAGCCTGATAGTACAAAAGTCACTGCTGGACCCCGCTGTCCTGGACAATTTTTATCCAATGTTTCATATAGTGAAATAGCAGCTTCAGAAGGCCTTCAAGGAAGCATATTACCTAGATACTTTCCAGTCGGGATTCAGACCCAGATATGGGGAGGAAACAGCTTTGGTCATGCTGATAGATGACCTAGATAAGGGCAGTGTAACTATCCTTGCTGTATTTGACCTCTTGGTAGCTTTCAATACAATTGACCATGACCAACATTGTGTTGGTTTGCCTCCTTTGTTAAGAATCCATTCCAGTCATTCATGACTGGGGAGAGGTCTTACTCTCAGTGTAAGTGAGGTGCCACAGGGTTTGATGCTTTCTCCTTTCATCTACATGAGGCTTCTGGGTGAGTTTATCCATCAACATGGGATGAAGTATCATCAGTATGCCGATGATATTCAGTTTTACATTTTACATCTAGATGACTTTGGGCCACTTACTCTCTCTCAGCTCTATTAACCTCAGAGAGTTATTGTTATGAAGAAAATAGGAGGTGAGAAGAGTATTAGATTTGTTTCTGTTTTGAGTTGTTGATAAAAATAATAAAGGTAAGATATAAAACAAACAATATTTTCATTAAATACAATTTATACAAATATAAATAAATAAAATTCTGCCTTGACAATTTTTTCCCCTTGTCCTCTCTCACAGGACTGGCACTATTGGTTTTTTTTTTACTCCATTCAGGATCAGAAAGAGGCACCAGTTAGTGCCAATAAAGTTGGCAGTACCCTTAATGTTTTCCAATAGGCACAGCAATAGCACTTACATACCACTTTATAGTGCTTTACACATCTCTAGATGGTTTACAGACTCAGCATATTTCCTCCAACAATCTGGGTCCTCATTTTACTGACCTTGAAGGATGGAAGGCTGAGTCAACCTTGACCCTAGTGAGATTCGATCTGCCAAATTGCAGGCAGCTGGTAGTCAGCAGAAGTAGTCTGCAGTACTGCATTCTAACCACTGCCACAGCAACTCCTAGCATAGCATAGCTTCCTAAGTGATTTTGTTGTGATTAATTTTCTTCAGAAAGCAAGAGGAAAGGCATTGATTTGAGGCTCATGTTCCAGAAGGTTCTGTCTGTAGTGGCAGGCAAACTGCTGCCTATAAATGGATAGTAGAAATCTTCTATATATCCAAACACATTTTCTTGTGTTCAAAGAACTATAAAGCACAAAAGAGAAGAACGTGCATTCTAGCATTCTATACAAGCTGTTCAAAAATGAAAATTATTTTGAATCATTCAAAAAGGATATGAAACCTTACAAACCTTTTTGTATGTTTTCTCCTCATTTTGTTTTTCAGAAGGGGGATCTCCATTTTCAGCTATAGTCTGCATCTGAAAAGATTGAAAAGCACAAATGTGTTTAATTTGTAGTGTTCTAACTCACCATTCCCAGAAAGTTAACAGTCAAATTAAATAAAAAATAAAATATAACACATCAATGTACAAACAACTAGTTTAAAATCAATAATCTGGTGGTAGTGCTGCTAAGCTATTCCAAACAGTGGGCTTTATAGATTGACACCTGTGGTCTTTGTTATTATTTCCTCATTCTCTAGATAATTTGGAGAGCCCTAATTTCTAAGCCAAATGTTACCTCTGGATAATCACATCATCATGGGATATTCTAAATGCTATTAAAAGGCACAGCAATAATAACAACCCTGAAAAGACTTCATCTGATGCCTGAAAGATAGTAACTAGGAGAACAAGAAAGAGGCTTGTAATAAAAACTTTAATTGCTGGGAGATTCATGTTGTAAAAAGTAATCCTTCAAACATATTAGTCCCAGTCCTTTTAAGGTTTTGAACACTAAAATCAATCCTCAACAAGACTGGAAACAAATCAATAGCAATGTACTTCTCTGAATATGAGGTTGATAGTATGGTCAGGACAGCCTGTGCTAGTAAATAATGTGGTTCCTCTAATGGTGAATCAAACCAATAGTTGCCAAGGGAAGTCATAAAAGCCATGCATTCCTAATTTGATCATTACTGAAGCATGAGTAGCAACAGTCAAACCATGTGTCTCCAACAAATGAGTTCAACAACAGAGCAACCAAAGCAATATGGAATATGATAAAGAGCTACCTTTAGCTCCTTTATAGGAAAAAATATTTGTAGGAATTTTACCCAAGACAAAGCAAAAATTTGCACTGAGAGATTTTTCACTAATACTTATGTATCTTATCTTAATAATCGTTTCTATGGTCATCATTTCTATGGTCACCACACTCACTCAAATGGCCACCCGGATTGCATGGATGAATTATAATCCTAATCTAATATTGGCTAGCATAGCTGGAGGCTTGTTCAGGTCTGTTTGGCTTCAGAGTTTATACAAGTATATATACCCTTGTGTATTTATCTGTTTCTATCTCATGGAGGACAACTATAGAATCAGAGCTTATTTAAGCAAACCAGCCCCTTCAACTTTGTGCAGGAATTCAAATTAAAACATCTCAGACAGATGGGTGTCTAACCTCTACTATACATCTGATGAGTTTTTATACATAAATTATATCCAACATTCCCAGTGGTACTTAAAATAACTCTGGATCACTCCCATTCAGTAGCTGTGCAGGGACGCTCGAGGAGGTTCCCTGCCAATGCCAAGAGCATTTGCAAAAAATTCATGAGCACATCAGATAATTTTTATTACATATAACCAACAATAAATACTTAATGTAATTCTTATTTCTTTATTCACAGAACATGCACAAATATCAGTGAAAAGTGATAGGTGAAAGAGCAAATAAAGGGAAAGAAAAACATTAGTAAACCCACCAAGATAAATACCAATTAGAAAGTTTACAAATTTCAGTGGCAAGTAAAGAGCAAGGAAATTTTAAGTATGAGTAAGTATGGGTTTCTAAAAGTCTCCCGTGTCCCAACCAGCTATGTCTCAATCATCATTAGACAAAGTGAAAGCCTTCTAGGGCAGGGGTTGGCAATTACAGCTCCTTCATGACTCGTGGACTTCAACTCCCAGAATTCCTGAGCCAGCACTGGCTCAGGAATTCTGGGAGTTGAAGTCCATGAGTCATGAAGGAGCCGTAATTGCCCACCCCTGTTCTAGGGTATCTTGGTGAACAGATAAAGCAGTAGAGAATATGATTGCATTTTATTTATTCTAGACTCAAATGTTCAGATCTTAAAAAAACAACAACCATTCACCCAAATGCTGGAGTGGGCCTGTAAGCTGATTATAGTTACTACATAATGGGCATAATGTCCTCTCATAGATAACATCTTAATTTAAGAAAGATCATTAAATAGCTCATCTGGCTTTTACAGGCTGATTGCAAAGCAACATTTAGAAGATGGAGGTTCACTTCATGCTATAAATATTCTTTTACTAAATTCTTCTTTGAAATTAAAATGTGCTGGTTAACAGACTGTGCTGGTAACATTAAAATGTGCTGGTAACATTAAACATGTTATTATGTTTATTAAAATGCATGTCCTTCTTATTTAGGTTGTTGATCTGCTCTTTTGATCACCCAAAGAGCTATGCTAAACTTATGAACATAAAACAGGAAGTTTTATGCCTGGACTCTGCATACATTACAAACCACTTGTTTAATGACTCTTCGAAGTTACAATAGAGCTGAATGCCAGAGAGTTATGACAGGTCCTTGAAGTTGTGACCATTGCAGTGTCTCCTGTTGCCATCATCAGCCTCCAGCCGACCTGTGCACGCCCACAGGGCGGGCCTCCTCCTCACTGTCTGGACAATGTCGTCTGACAGCCCCAAGGGTGCGAGCCTTCTCTATGGCTACACCCTCCCCTATGGAACGAATTGCCCCTGGAGATCCGGACCATCACGGACCTATTGACCTTCCGGCGTGCATTAAAAACTCACCTGTTTCAGCAGGCCACTCTGGCCTAGTACTTAATGGGGGTTTTAAATTTTTTAAACCAGTTTTTAAAGTTTAATTTTAATTGTTTAATATTTTTAACTGTTCCTATTTAAATTGGGTTTTTGATTGATCGGCCATTATTTATTTGAAATTTTAATCTGGTTTTAATTGTATATACTCATGTTTTATTAGGCTGTACACTGCCTCGAGTCCTTCGGGAGGGAGGCGGTATAGAAATTAAATAAAGATAAAGATAATAGTGGTTATGTGGCTACAGTTCGGGCCCTTGGCAACTGACTTGTACTTACAACAGTTGGAGTGCCCATGACCACATCATTGCCATTTGAGACCTTCCCTATCAACTTCCCACAAACAAAGTCAATGGGGAAGTCAGCAGGCAAAGTCACAAGTCACTCCCATAAATCATTCTTATTGCTTTTTTTTCCTCAAGAGCCCAAGTGGTAGGTCGAGTGTGAGTCCAAGGCAGGCAACTGCCTGCCCAACTGCAGTCAGATGATGTTACCATGCCACGCTGTCTGTGCCCATCTCCCCACCAACACTGCGTTGCAATAGAAATTCTGGTTCTACTTACCATATTTAATCAAAGCAAAACCACATATGTTTTGAAAGATGTAATCACAAATATATTTTTCCATTCTTACTGTAGGCTTAATTATAGCAACAAACTGTTATTAATAATATTAGAATGCAGGTACCTTTCTTAGCTATGTTACGAACAGCCTGCAGTTGAGAGAGGGAATCAGCCCTTTCATTGATGCTATCAATTTTTCCAGGACACTGTTAAAAAAAAGTACTTTGTTAATCAGGGTTAATTATTTAAAAATATTTTTATACAGCATAGCAATGAAACAAAAGCAGGGCCTTATATGTGCGCGCATGCACGTGCGCACACACACACAAAATATAATCATTTATGTGTTATTACATTCATACATTATTTATGATCATTCTAATTACAGGTGGTATTTGACTTACAAGCTACCCAAAAAAGGAGGCTTGCGACCCAGACCTGAAGTTCTGATAGCCAGTTCCCCTCCCCCCATAGTTACATCATCGCACTTTAGATGCTTGGCAACATGGTCACATTTATGGCCATTTGCAGCATCCTGCAGACATATGACAGCATTTTATGAGTTCTGCTGAAAACCAACACAGGATCGTATGTATGATTGTGGCATTTGTATGTATGATTGTGGCATTTGCTTAACAGCTTAACATCCGCACTTATGACTGACACATTAGTTTAATACCCCTGTGAAAAAAGTTGTGTCAAACACGATTGACCTGTTTTATAACTATCACAACATATAATGGGCAGCCTCTATTAAAGTCATAGGTCAAGGACTATCCCATTACACATTTAGGGAAAGCAGAACATGACTGAAACATATTGAAGGAAAATTTATTTCAGTAGACCTTTGTGAGGTTACCTTAAAGATACATGAAAAGGAACTGCAACGCTAATTAGCTCATTCACACAGTAGGCTCATTGTACACAATACACAATACACAATATTATTACACAACAAAACCACATATGTTTTGAGAGAGGAATGATAGGATTACAATCAGCCATCAGATCTTAGTTTTACTTATCAAGCTTCTGAGATCTTGTGTTCAACAGGAAAATGCTGCATGCAAAAACAATGGAAACAGTTCTATATTTTTATCCACTTCTCTATTAACTGGGAAAACAATTTTCTAATGTTCGTGCAGCAAGGTTTACTACTCTTTAACCACAAAACAGTGTATATGGTAACCTGCTTCTAGTTTCTGAATATACCCAGTCCTCCATAAAACAGAGGAGATGAAGGCACTAAAAGATCTAATGACTAAGAACTGCATCTCAGCCTGATGACAAGCAACTTTTGTAAAACTGCTTAATTACAGGGCTGCTTTAAATTAAAATAAATCCTTTTTTTCCAGTATTTTTTCCTCTATGTATAAATATAATGACATTTTAAAAAGTTATCCCACATAATCATATAACCTTATACCTGCACATTTTTGGTTACGGTAACATTTAATTTATGTAATTCTAGAATGCAATGCTGATAAGTTACATTTAATTAATACCATATCAAACAACTTTGTGGTATCTTTAATCAATTAAGACGTAATTTTTATACACTATATTAACTAGTCTTTATGGTGACATAAGATTCTATTTATTTTTCACTGTAATAGATTAGATATATATAATGAGCAATTAATTAACTACTGAAACTATACTTCAAGAAGATAAAGCTATTTTTAAATACAGAGCTAGCAAATAATGTTAATGATCAAACATTATATAAGATTGTTTGAAATTCTTTTTATATAACCATTTACATTGGATACTAAATAAATCCTTAGCAAAAAAAAAAATAGTCTCCCCACCCCCCCAGGCCAAATATCAGTTTTTAATATGTTACACTGCCTTTATGTTCTTCCACAGACTATCCCATGACTGGAGATATTAGTATTAGTAAATTCCTAATACTTAGGGAATGCCTTGTTTCTAAGATGCAATAGATGGTTGGTCCCCCAGAATAAAAGATTTTTTTCTATGCTGGATCTTCATACTATGATCATTTAAGGGCCTTTATACCCTCATCAAAGAATCATATTGTTTATACAACAAGCAGATTCTGTCATCTATCCTTGCACTCTGCCTACATAGAGGTGGATTTATATGCAGTTTTTCCCCTTGGCTGTCAAAGCATATTTCTATGCATACCAACTTAAAAGGAAATGTCTTCAGAAAAATTAATTCAATGCTATCCTGAAATAACTAAACCAAATCAAGTACAATATAGCCTTGAACTTTCCATCCAAGAAGAATATTCGGAATGTAACAAAGGCTTGCTTATTCCCAATTTAGTTGGAAAAAAAAACTTTTTTTTAATGTGGAAATTCATATTGCCAAGGTAAAGAAGGCATTGGATTTTTTTTAGCAGAACAACTTACACTTGCAAACTAAACTGAATTAAATAAATCTGGGATCGCCAACATTTTGGTAAAATATCATGTGTGTGTGTCCGTGTCTGTGTGTATGGGTATGTGAGATAAATAGGTTAGGGCTTGAAAGAGAAATGACTTTGGATGCAGTCTGCCATAAAAAACAATGCTTCCTTAATTTAACACGTGTATTTAATTTAATTTCAAAATTTATATACCGCCCCCTCTCCCAAGGGACTCGGGGCGGTGCACAGCAGATAAAAAACA
>JAEANM010004797.1:0-20345 GCA_017656035.1 Myanophis thanlyinensis
TTGGCTGTGAACCGCCCCGAGTCCTTCGGGAGAGGGGGCGGTATATAAATCGAATAAATAAATAAAATAAATAAATATGATTCTGTATAAATGTATTTTTATGTGCACCGAGAGCTTATGCATTGAAGACAAATCCTTGTTTCCAATCACATTTGGCTAATGAATTTTATTGTGGGATGCTTTGCAATTAACAATTTGTCTTGTTTTCATTTGTATAGGTTCTTGAGCTGGCAGGGAACGCATCTAAAGATTTGAAGGTAAAGCGAATTACTCCTCGCCATTTGCAGCTTGCAATAAGAGGTGATGAAGAACTGGATTCATTAATCAAAGCAACAATTGCTGGTGGAGGTATGTGCTACTTTTACTGTTTTGTGGCATCTCTAGTTGGTGATGCCTTAACCTAATGATTCTGTACTTCTGACTGAATAAATCTTTTCCTTTTTTTCTTTCAGGTGTAATTCCACATATTCATAAATCTCTCATTGGAAAAAAGGGTCAACAAAAAACAGTTTAAAGGATTACTTATTAGAACTTTCAAAAAGCTTTGTTGTCCATTGTTAATGGATTTCCAGTGGACTTCATCTGTGAAATACAATTTTGCCTTTCTTTAATCTTGAAGATGGAGCCCATCAAGCTTTCTAACCAAAATTCTGCATTGAAGTCTTAATCTTATTTAAGTGTTACATGGCTTCAGAGAAGCTATTGTCTGTAGTGGTTCTTGACTGTTAGATATGTTGGATTTTAATGGGATTCTTGACATTGTTGCTAATCTGTAATTTTTAATGCATTGAGTACATTTATTCAATTATACTATGAAATTTAAAACAGATTTGGACATCAGCATTGCTAATTAAATGAAATTATAAAAATTGAATTATAAAACCTTTGATGTCGATCTCTTGTAGTTAAAAACAAAAAGAAAAAAACAGCATTGTTTATGTCTTTGTACAGAACCTTAAGTCTGGTGAAGGAGTGAAATGAATTGATTGCTTTAAGGCAGTATGTTTGAACCATTTTTAAGTTGCTGAAAATATGTATGAATTAGTTAGGTCAAGTTCTTGAAAAGTGCTTTACAGTAAGCTATGTATTTATATTTAACTATTTGGTCCCCATTGCATGGAAACTGCTGATCTTACTGAGTGCTAATGTGCATGCACTGTGCTAGCACACACAAAAACCCTTGTAAAACTGTTCCAAGACCAATCACTGCCAAAGGAATCACATTAAGCCATATGACTTGTATGGTTTTGGTTTAATGTATAAAGCTAAACATTATGACTTGTATGCCACATCTGACCTGGGGTACTGTTCATGCTGTGCCTTCTTCTAATGTTTAAAATTTATCGTCAGTACTTGCAGCTGCGTTGCTTCAGCTACCAGTTGAAATAAGCATTGTTTAGATAATTCCATCCAGTTTCCTGTATACTAAAATTGAAATATCCAATTGAACTTAATATATTCAGTATAAGAATGTCCTCTCCCTTTCTTCACTCACCTAAAAATACATGCCTTAGAATGTATAATTTCAAAAAACTGACATTTTGTTACTCATGTCCTGAGTTTCCTGGGAAGAGGGACTATATTACTTGAATTTACTGTATTTCTGCCTTGTCAACCCTGTATGTCATATCATCGTTAATTTGTTTACAGAAAAATGTACATTCTAAGTTTATTAAATTAAAACCAAATCATAAATCTCAAGTATTTCTATAGCGCATCAATTAGTTTATATTAAGTTGTGGCTAAAATATTTTTAACCACTGTACTGACCTTCAAAGAGTTGGAAAACAGTAAACAGGTATTACTTCACTTACCTGTTCTATTGGGCATCATTTATAATGAACAAATGAAGTTAGTGAAAAATACTTTTAATTGTGATGCTTACTTGACAAGCATACAGCTTTGATTTCAGCACACAGTACTGTTATGTGGGAAAGCATTGAGTTGCATACCATGAGCCATAGGTCTTGAAGTTCTAGACATGGATTGTTAATGCCAACTGCCTTGCCCAAAAATAGTAAATGGGATATATTTGTCATCTTAATTTTAGAGTGAAGTACAGCAGTACTTCTGCTTTCTGCCGATTCAAATTCTGTGGTGGGTAAAATGAGGACCCAGATTGTTGGGGGCAATTTGCTGACTAAACAGCTTAGGCCTGAACACTAAAGCATCACTATTGCTAATTTTGCCTTGGTGATGGGAGAGTTTGTCATAATGGCCCTTAATATTTACTAATTTAATTAATGGACTATTAATTAGTAAGTGGTCTGATTCCTGAAATATGAAGAATTAAACAAGTGTTAGAAAGTTTGCTTTTTACTGCCAAAGCTGCTCTCTCCTATCTTATCTTTTAAAGCATCTGGAATGGTTTGGGGGATACCTAACGAGGGTGGTGAAAAACGAAGTTCGGGTAGCAGCAGCACCATCTTTAATACCGCTAGCAGAACGAAATCCAAGGCGGTTTGCAAATACCTCAGAGCGAAATGAACTGTAAAAATGACAACGTCTGTTTTTAATTTAAGAATAAACAGACTGGCTGAAATAGAAACTGAACCGTTGAAACTCTTTTAAGAGCGGAACTTGGTTAAGACACCTGGGCGAACTCAGCAGGCCTGACAGGCGTAGCTGGTAAAACCGCGCGGCCGCTCGGGCTCTGCGTGACACCGACGGAGCCGCGCGCAGAACCGGCATTTTAATCCCAGGCAGTCCCGGCGCGTGCGCAAAAAAACAAGCTCCTCTACCGGCTGCAGAGCTTCCCGGAAGCGAGAGGAGCAGTAGCGGTTCTGCTATTTGTCGGCCCAGACGCTTCGGGGGAGGTCTCAGGCCGCGACGTCCGTGGGCCCCGGGTCCTGGCGAAGGGAGGACGATGTACCGGAGGAGCGCCGGCGGCAGAGGCCTAAAGTGAGCCTGAGGCCGTGCGAGCGAAGCCGAAGCTACCGCCGCCGCCGCCGCCGAGTCAGCCCCGGCGCCCGGTTCCTTCGGCGCCCGTCCGGCTGGCCCCGCCGCTCTGGCCCCGTCAGGCCCCTTTTCTCTGCGCTGCGGCGGGCGGAGGCGGCGGAAAGAAAAGCCCATGGAAGGGAACCGGGACGAGGCGGAAAAATGCATCGGGATCGCGCGGGAAGCCCTGGAAACGGGCAACCGAGAACGGGCGCTGCGCTTCCTCAATAAGGCCCAGAAGCTCTATCCGACAGAGACCGCCAAGGGTAAGCGCGGGTCGGTCGCCCTTTAAGGCGGCGGGGAGGACCGGTAGGAGCCAGCCGGGCGCCCCTTTCCTTGCAGAGCATCCCCGCCGCTTGAGACACGTCAGTCTCGGTTAAGGGATGTCGGCCCTCCCCTCCGACAGGCCTCGCGCGCTCCCTTCTCTTCCTTGGCAGGATTTGGGGGTTGGGGTCTTTACCCCAGATTTGGGGGGTGGGGAGAGCGAGGAACAGGCCGAAGCTTCTGGTGGCCGCTTTCATCAGTATCGGGGGCTCTTAAAGAAGGTTCTTAAGTTAGGGTGACTAACCCACATTCAACCCTCTTAAGCCAGTGTTTCTCAACCTTGGCGACTTTAAGATGTTTGGACTTCAACTCCCAGAATTCTCCAGGCAGCTTTGCTTTTTTGGCTGGGGAATTCTGGGAGTTGAGGTCCAAACATCTTAAAGTCGCCAAGGTTGAAAAACACTGAGGTAGAGCATTCCAGACTTTGACAACTCTATTACAAAAGTCATATTACTTAAAAGGTTGTATTTCTTAAACGTATATTTCTTCGTATATGTTTTAAAGAAAACATTAAAAACAACACTAATACAAAATATAACAGAGAAGGAAAAAAATTAAAAAGCACAGAGGGAAACAATAAAAAGGTAGAAAGAAGCTTCCATCTTAAAGTCGCCAAGGTTGAGAAACACTGCCCTAAGCTGTGAAGTGAAAACTGTAGCTTCCTAAAAGCAACATTTTGGCTTGTTCGTGCAATACTGTAAGCCAAAATCAGGCCATATTGTGATTTAATGTGGCATAGCAAATCAAACCTTTATTGTAAAGTACAACATGTGTACAGTGACATGTGTACAGTGAGGGTGTGTGTGTGTGTAAACTGTATATATCTGTATGTGGAAATGTGCCAGCCCGGGCATTTCCTGGGGTCAGGGATTTGTTTATAAGTCTGGAGATGTAGGCTATATCTGAATGTATTCTGTGTTTCTGTGCTTTGTGTGATTGTACTGATGGAGGCTCATCCAATTTCTCTGCACACATGTTGTGCATTGACAATAAAGGATTGAATTGAATTGAGATTGACTGAGTTTCCCTCAGTGTGTTCCCCCCGCCCCCCCTCCATGTACAACCCACAATGGAAAGACAGAAAATCCCCAACCCAGTGAATCCTACTAACACCCGATCCTTGTACATTACATCGTGTGCTATATTATATTGCACATCGTTCTGGCCCTGCACGTCCATCAGCTCAGAGATAAAACTCCAGCCTTGTTACTTATGTACATCTACAGAACATTACATGCTTATTTTACTGTCTATTCTGAGAATCATTGGGATCATTGGTGGGGGGGGGGGGTGTTGGCAAGTGCATCTTTTGGGAGAAATCACTCCTGATAATATACATTCAATACATTATTTTAGACGTGGCTGGAGTGACCTTGCGAGATCAATCTCTAATAAGGCTTTGCAGAGCTGCAGATTTTTTCCCCCAGAAAGTTCTTCAGGCTTGAAGCTTTTTAAAGCAGCTGCATCTTTTCCCAGGATTTCATAGTTGCTTTAAAGAATTATACACAGGTATTGTCTTTATGATCCCACGTGCTCCAAAGCACATTTTTGAAGCTGAATTCAAACAATTTCTATCCCAAAGGGAGAGGCAGACTGTGATACAGCTGTTTATATCTTAGACTGCATAGTATGTTCACATTTGAACTAGGTATTCTCTTGTGAAGAAATTCTGTCCTGTGATATTTCATAATTTACATACATGCTCATTATGGCATTCCCTTTGGAGATAAGAAAAGTTATGAAAGACTAAGTTGTAGCAAATAAAGTTAAGCCATGAGAAAAATAAAGGCAGATGTAACTAAATCTGGTTTACATTAATACCTTTTAGTATACGTTTCCATGACTTTCAATGAAAACAATTTCCCTTGTACTGTGGCCAGATGCCATTTCAATATCCCCTTTTAAAGTCCTCACCTTCCTGTCTATCCATTTACTCTTCTTCATAAATATATATCCTAAATGTATTTGTATTCTTGTGTTTACCTTATAATTGGTAGAATGCAGACCCAAAGCTTATTTGCTTATAAAATAATCCTTAGTTTAGAGATCATAGCTTGCCTAAAGTAGCGTGAGCATACTTGGGGGTTAAACTTGGCTTTGGTTGCAATTGTGGCATATTGGCTAAAGTGTGCCAAAACTATCTTGGATTGTTGATAGTTATAATATCAATATTATCTTGATATTGGAAAGAAATGCTACATTAACAAGGATAAAATCAGTGCTGGTAACCTAACAAAGACAGTTAATTAGTGATATGGTATGTTTTATGAGCCCATAAAATTTGAGTAACCTAGTAAACCATAGTATTTATTATTAGATTTATATTGCACCTTTATTTTATACAACTTAAGGTGGTCTACATAATTGCTCCCACCTCCTGTTATCTGGCCCAAAGTCACCCAGTTGGCCTAAAAAAGGACTAGAATTCACTAGCATTCACTAGCATAATCTGCTCTAGCATTTTAACCACTCCAGCAAATAATGTAATGGATTAAATTAACTGTGGATAGCTATTTCATGTGAGAGTAACCACTGATGTAATGAAATGTGCAAACTCATTGGTTTCAGTGAACTATGCTAGTGTTCTTGCAACCTTTTGGATTTTCCACTCTCATATTGGGATGACTAGTCCTACAGCATTGTACGTAACCTTTTTTGGTTTTAATTTTTACGTAACTCACTTTCCTTTGGTCCTCCACTCTCTTGGCCAGTATGGTTTTGTTGATAAAATATTAGAAATGTAGCCATGATTCCTTTAGATCAGGGGTGTCAAACTTGCCGCATCATGGCAGTGTCGCGTGACGTATCGGGGCTTTTTTTTCCCTTCACTAAACAGGAGTGAGGCCAGTACATAACGCATCCAGTCTGCGGGCCGCAAGCTTGACAGTCCTGCTTTAGATATAGTAAAGAGAAATCTGCACTTAGGGTGGCATTAAATTGGGTTCAAGTTTTTAATGTGTTTGGTAGACAGGAATGGTAAAGGGTAGTGAAATTTAGGGATTCAAAGTTTACATAAATGTGAGAAGAGAGATAAGTCGGACCGAACTCTACACATTATAGCAAGATAGCCTAGGTTTTATGTACAGGTGTATTTTCAATATTTCACCTTTGTTG
The DNA here is from genome assembly GCA_017656035.1 of Myanophis thanlyinensis. NCBI lineage: Eukaryota > Metazoa > Chordata > Lepidosauria > Squamata > Homalopsidae > Myanophis > Myanophis thanlyinensis. The sequence continues at coordinate 6,376 of JAEANM010004797.1, forward strand.
GTTTTGGAAAAGAAATTTAGAAAGTGGTGAAGCAGATTTCCATATGTTTGAAGCATACCTTTGGTAGCCCTAATGCTGGAAATTTTATTCTTTTAAAATAGTAACTTAAATATTTAAGATACTGAATATATTCAATGCGACATTCTTCAGTGTGGTTGTAAAATTGCAATTTCCTAGCTTTTTTTGCTGATGTTCCATCCTGTTTTTTATGTTCTTGGTTTGTTACTGATTTATTTCTGATTTCCTGTCTGCTGACCCTTTCCTATTGGCTTTTTCTTCAAGTCAGTTTCAAACTATTTCTAGAAATGTTTTGGAGAATATCATAATTTGTAATATAAATAGGTTGTAGGATGTTGGCTGAATAGATGATGTGCAGAAGTACAATATATGAAAAAAATATTTGTTTATTCAGTTTTCTGTATGCAACCACCCATTATAAATGCGTGAATCTGGAAGGGTAACAATGAATAAATCAAGATAAAAAATCACAACAAATAAATTCTACATACCGCAACTGAGATAAAAATCCATCCAATACAACAAAACTATGATATAAACTCAATCACATTATTTAAGAAGGCTCCAGGCTGGGTAGCAAAACCTCCTTCAAGGTCTTATGAAAAGCCTGTAGGGTCAGGGCAAGTATAATCTCCAGGAGAATGATATTCCAGAGGCCAGGTGACAAAACAGAAAAGGCCCTCTTCCTGGTTCCTACTGATACTATCTAATAGATGAAATCCAGAGCATTCCTCTCCTGCTGGATCTAACAAGACTGGTCAATATAACTGGGGAGAGGTGGTGTTACAAGTGACCCATTCCCATGTCAAAGAACTTTATAGATAGCAACTAACTCTTTGAATTTAATCTCATAGTGGTAAATCATTTAGCTGCATTGCAGGTTCAATTGGGAAATGACCAGGACATAGTGACCATGACAGAGCATCCCAGTCTAGGAACAGGTACCAGTAGCTGGGCAAAGGCCCTTCTAGCCAGAGCTGTCACCTGCTTTTTAAGCAGGAGCCATGAATCCAAGAAAATCTCTTGTCATAGAACTCTGAATCAGGGTCTCCAACCCCCAGGCAGTGAATTGATATTAATCCATGGCCTATTGGGAACTGGGCCGTGCAAGCGGGCAAGCTTGTGAAACTTCATTTGCACATGCTTGGGAATTAGGTTGCACGCGAGAAACCATCCTCTCCTTCCGTTGCCGCCACTTTTTCTGCTGTTACATGAAACAACAAAGGTTTTGGACTACTTATGTATTAGAGTTGTACAGTACTTTAGAATTGATTCCTAAGAGGTGCTTCACAATACTTGGGAGTGCAAATATACTGTCTTTTAAAACAGTCCTTTAGAGGCCTGCAGTCCTTTAAAGCTGTGTCATGCCTTTTTCCAGGATCTGTCAAGAATCATATTGTTCAATGTGAGCATTAATAATAATGATTTATCTTTAAATTCTTCTGTGAGACTTGCAGATTGCAGCATACGTTCAGGTTTACTAGGACTCATTTTTACTGATAATATTTTAAAAGCAAAAACAGGTTTGGCTGAAACTTTTTAAAGGTGAACTCATAATTAAATGTCTACGTAATGTGTATTTTTTTCCAGATATCCTCAAAATGACAACTATTATTAGAAAATAGGTAGAAAAGCCTTTTTAACATTATTTGTCGCTAATGTCTAAATTAAGCCAGTTCACTTCATAGGCGTGCCTAATATTAGCATGCTACAAATTCAAGAATAAGACAAGCCCTGTTTAAAGACCCATTTAAGTAAGATACCTGAGGTGGAATAAATATGTTCTTTTCACTCATTTGATACCATATAGTTAAAATAAAGCCTTAGAGTTAAACATTCCTAAAGAAGCAGGTTATATTTGAATTTTCAGATGAACATATTTGTTCAGGGGTATGTGGATGACAACTTAGTAGATCTTTTTAAAGCACCTGTTTTTGCTTAAGTTTTCTATGATTTTCATATTTTGATTCATGAGGGACTTTATTTTTCATAATGTTGCTTAACACTAGTGGCTCTAAGCAATAATCATAGTGCAAATTTTCAGTAAACTGAAAGTGGACCTTTCAACTAGTCATAAATGATCACAGTGGTGTTTAAGAGAGAAATCCAATTGCCATTAGATACTTTACTTTTACACCTTTCTGTCTGATTATACAATGACATTCTGCAAATAATAGTGCTGAGCTGAATGTAACACATATTAGCTTTGAAATAAATCCACATCAGTTTTATCTTTACAACTATATTAGTAACAGATAAAATGGTTGAAGCTGAAGCTTCTTTTTCTATCACAACCAGCCTTAGTCTCGGTTATACTTTCAAGCTCATTCGATTCACATTTCCCCCATCCCCCTTTTTATGTTCTTGCTGTGGAAGGATGAGTTGTCTATTCTTTCTTGTACTTCATTTTATCTTGAGGGCCAACTTGAAATATAGAGACTTTAAGAAAATGTTATAACTTCAGCCAAACCTTAGCATAGTTCTATAATATGACATCCAAAGAAATGACTAAATTTGCAATTTCACACAAGCAAAATTCACCAGCTAACAATTAAAGATGCATATGATTGTTAAAATATATCAAAGGCATCATAAGAGTAAAAAGGTTTATTAACATTTTCATTCTAGTTTTTAATAGGTATATTGCTTGAAAATATATTATTCTTTGATTATAGTTTGTGGTCTTGGCAAACGGAAGGGAGAAAAGTGAATGTGATGTATTAAGAAACAGTTATTGGGTATATTCCAGATACTGTTTTTTTATTATCAGATCATTATTTGGAGCTCTGAAAAATATTTGAGTTTAAAGTAATGATTTCAGTCCTGTTAATTTGGCTTTTACTTTCTGAGCTGTTGACAAACATACTACAATACCTGAGTTGCCATTGGAGATATCAACAATGCTTCTTCCCTTAAAGATTGTAAGCTATGCTCTATATTTTAGTAGTAATTTATATTGATAGAAATTAGCAGGTAAGGATTTTTAGAGTATCATGATCAGCATTAAAACCAGCTAATGTTTTTATTTCAAACTGTTACTTGAAGCTGTGATTTATTTAAAACAGTGAGGTTTTCTTCCACTTATTATAAATGGATTATAAATGAGAGTTTTTTCTGTCTCTATCCTTACATCATTTGAAGCCTTATACATTTAAAACATGGAAGTGAAATTTGGTTTAAATCATCATGTATAGTATATGCTAAAGCAGGGACGTCAAACTTGATTTCATTGAGGGCCACATCAGGGTTGTGTTGGTGCTGGGGTGAGCGTGGCCAAGGTGGGCATGGCCAGCTCAACATCATTCATGTCAGGGGCAAGTGATAAGGCAGGACTTCCCTGAGACCCTCACTCACTCTCATTATAATCTCCCTTCCTTCCTTCATTCATTCCTTCCTTCCTTCTTTTTCTTTGTCTTTGTCTTTCCTCTTTCCCTTTCTCCTTTCCTGTCCTTTCTTGCATGCTGACATGGAGAAACATTTCTTCTTTTGTTTTGTTTTTAGTTTGTTTTGCTAGCCCTCTGCCAGCATAAACAGAGCCCGGTGCATGCGTGCATAGTCCTCCTGATTTCCGTGTTTGCTGGTAGATGTATTGCAGGGCGGTCCTTTGCTGTTTCCAGAGTGGCTCCACAGGCCAAATCTAAGCACCCTGCGGGCCTTGAGTTTGACACCCCTCTGCTAAAGTTTATGCAGTCTAGTATGTTCTAGTGGTGAAGGTGCTGACCTAGTTAGGAGCAAAAGACAAAACTCTAGTCCACCATCTACCACAGAAGCTCACTGGGTGTCTTTGGGGCAGTCACTCTCTCTTAGGTCAATCCACCTCACAGCTTGTCATTGTTTCCATCTGTTTTTCAGAGACTGTTTGAGGCTACAGCAGTGTTGAAAAAGTCGGATTTATGACCAGTCCTTGAACTTGAGGTTGTCACAGCAGCCCCATGTTCTCATAGACATGATTGGAGCGCTTGGCAACTAGCGACATTTACAATAGTTGTAACATCCCACCGTTATTTACAACATTCCCTGCTGGCTTCCCAAAAGCAAAGTCAGTGCAGAAGCCAGCAGTAAGTCACAAGCCATGGTCATATGACATTGCACTGTGATTTGCTTAAGAGCCGCTGCACTTGTAAGTTGGTCATGGTCATGTGAAGTTTCAATTAACAATCACACCACTTAGCATTGGAGTTGCTGGTCCCAATTGAGGTCAGAAAGCAAGGACTAGCTTTTCCCTTTGTAGTGTTTTTTATTTGCATTTTTTTTTTCCGACTAGGTATTGATGCACTGGTTGTGCAGAAATTGACCAATCATCTTGTTGCCCAAGCTTGACTTTATGGGCTGAGACTGACTGGCCCAAAGTCACCCAGCCAGCTTTCATGTCTAAAGCAAGATTAGAACCCATGGTCTCTTGATTTTTAGCCTGATACCTTAACTGCTAGACCCAAGTGAGGATTACCTGTGTGAAGAAAAGTAGAAGACTGTTTTCCGTCTTGAGCTCTGGCATAAATTAGGTAGTATATCGGAATCAAATAAATAAGCAAACTAATAATTAAATACTGTGTGAAGGTGGATGAATAAATATATGGGATGCTTTAAGTTCACAAAAACAGAAAATCACCATGGTGCAAAATGTATTTGATAAGCTGTTTCTGTATGACATTCAGGGTACAGCAGTAGATTATATGTTAATTTTTTTACTACAACAAGAAACAGTTTACAATTAATATATTTTAAATTGGGAATCATAAGATTGTGACACTACAATTGCTATATATTTCATTAGTTCAGATCCTTGTGTCGATAGTACTTCATTTTTGATAGCAAGCATAGAAATGAGAATATTTCATTTAGTTCATTAAACTTAAAAATTATATAACTGCATTGGCTACCCTAGGGATATATGCTTAAATTAAATAACTTCATTATCTCAAATTTCATTCATAGATGCATTATTCATGCAATCATACATTTACACAAGTCTGTTAATGTTAAGATAATACATTATAATTAACTCCACTTGTTATATACACAGATTTTTATAGTTAGTCTTAGTTTTCTTTTATTACCATCCTAATTTCAACTTGTACTTACATGACAATTATCTTAAATGTTTTAACTACACACTTACTTATGTGAAAAACTTCTCCAACATGCCCTCTCTCAGAATTTCTAGCTTGATAAATTGTTTATATTTGCTATGCTATTTTTTTTATTTTTCAGTAGTAAATTATATATCTCTTAAGTGATTTAGACTATATGAAATGACTATGCAGCCATTTAGGTATTAAGTTTTACAAATAAATGTCTGTTCAATGATTGACAGTGCCTACATTTCTTTGTTGTTTCTTTCAAGAAAGAGTAAGCCTGCAAATCTATGCATGCTTACTCAGGGGATAGACACATTGTACCCAGTGATAATTACTTTTTGAGTAAACAAATATAGACTTGTGCTAGCAAAAGCAAGTACTATAATTAGATAAAAGTCAGATTTTTTAAAATGTATATCCCTATGTTACTAAAGATTGGCGCAGGAAACCCTTCGTTCTCAGTTTATTTATAAATAACGTACAACACACTGCACTGTGTGTACTATATGTGTGTATATTTCTATACTAATATTTGTATCTTCTGTTAGAATATTGAACTGGCATAAGTGATGGAAATATTTGAATGTTTCATTTGCACTTTTTTCTCTTTAGTGTTATTGGAGGCAATTGTGAAGAATGGGAGTACAGCTGGAAGTGGTACTCACTGTCGTAAACCAGCAAGTAAGAATGATAAAAGTAAAACCAACAGCATGAAGGACAGCAGTGCATCTGTTGCAGGTGAAATTGGGAAGACTTACACCAAGGAGCAAATTGAAGGTGTACAAAGGTATTGATTGCTCTATAACACTTCATTAATCTAAAAATGAAAAAACAATGCTATAAGTAATTTTAAAAGTACCCAATTGCAGCCCATCGCTGTGTTTTCAGGTGATCGGTATAGTCAAAATACCATGCTGTTTTTAAGTCAATGCTTTGGGGAAAAGCTTTATCACCTAAATGCTGCAATGCATGACTTAATTTCATGAATTCATCTTTTGAACGGTCTGATAGGATTTGACAAATCAATAATAAAATGTCTTGGTAATATCAGATGAAGCCTGATACAATTTGGAATAGTTTACTGGTCACAACTAAAGTTTTTATTTGCATTACGAACAAATTGTGTATTTACAATACATATATCAATATGTTGAATGGTTTTTACATTGAAGGTTTTATTTTGATCATAAGTACAGGTATTTTGTGGAGTATGTATTTTAATAATTTCATTTTTTGTATATTCAAAGTTTTTGAGCTTTTATCTGTTTATAATTGCCCTAGTAAAGCTTTATTTGAAACTGAATTAGGACAAATTGTTTATATTTTTAAGTAAGCTCTTTTTTAATCTTGTTCAACACATCTGTCCTTTGGAGTATTTCTGCATTCAAACAAAGGTAGGCATGCATAGGATAACATTTTAAAGTAAAAGCAGAAAATATATAAGCAGAATGCAATTAAATTATAGGTAGTAAGGAAATTAATGATGGTGTTTAATTGTTTCATTGTACACTAGCTACAAGTTTGTTCTGACCTTTTTTCAACAACTTTAAAAAACTTATATTTCTTACAACGATGATTTTAATGTCATAGCAACCTTGAATAACATGGTAATATGCAGAATGAAGTTATCTAATGAGATTCGTAACTGAGTAGGAATTTTACCTAACATTTATCAGTTGCAATCTTTCACTTTATTGCCACATCAACATTGATTTGTCCTGTTTTCAAGTAGAAAATATTTTTAGAAGTATTTCAACAATACATGGAACACATTATGCTCAGTCTTTGAGTGTAGTAATAAGAAATGTAAGAGAAAATAGGGAAGCTAATCAATTCCATGTGCCCGAGTTTAGCTCAGCTTCTACTAAGGTAGGCACAAATATAAGCACCCAACGTAGGCTTGTTTTCTTCTCTGCCTTCTGTGTCCTATACACAAGAGACAGTGCTCCCTTTCAGATTGTTGTAGTTCTTCAACTGAGTGTTGCTCAGTGACAGTTTGACTCAAATGGGAGCTGGGAAAGATGCAATAGTTCTTTACTGATTGCATAAGTATTAAGCAGTTATGTATGAAGAATAAGAAGAAGAACAAAGGGCTGCTCATTTTGGTCGTGCAAAAGAAATCTGATAATGTCATAGGAGCTAAGCTTCATTTGCAGACTTCTAAAAAATGAACTTGATTTTCTAATAAAGAAAAAGTGAAGGACCGGCCTGCAGTACCTCTGCCAGCAAAAACGGAGCTTGGGCGGGCCGTATATGGCCCTCTCAAGCTCCATTTTTGGCCATGATGGCCTCCTACAACCCTCTGCCAGCAAAAATGGAGCCTGGGTAGGAGAATTTCCTCAGCCCCATCTGGGCCACCACAGGTGCTCCCAATACAAGTGACATCAAGCTGGCCATGCTAACCCTGGCCCCTGAGGACAAACACAACCCTGATGCGGCCCTCAATGAAATCGAGTTTGATACCCTTGGATTAGGGAATTAATTGAACAAGTCATTACTATTTAATTGTGAAGATGCTATTTCCAGGGCAGCCCTGCGGGTCAGATCTAAGCACCCTATGGGCTGGATGCAGTCCACGGGCCTTGAATTTGACTCCCCTGCCCTAATCCATTAATTTTTATGAATAAAGCAAAATCTTGTTATATTACAATAAGATAAAGTGCTCTTTCACTGAGGGAGATGATATGAAACTTTTCCTTCTGAATTGACTTCATTACTCTGGTCCATTCTGGTTAAGTAGTTGCGCTATCGATCCCTTGGGTGTTCTTTATTTTATAATCTCTAGTGTTTGAAACATCTTTCTTAGTTGTTGCATCACTGACCTGCTAATACTTGAATTAATAACGAGATGATAATACTAATAAGATTGATAATACTGAGTAATATTAAAAATACAATTCATGTAACTTTGTCAAGTGACTGAATCTAGATGTTTCTGTTATTTTCTAGATGCTTTAATTTATCAAGAAAATAAATACATCAAGACATACTTTTATGAATGAGTTTAAATATTTGCAAATCTTTAAAAAAAAGAAATGGTAATTGTTTCCCAATCATTCTAAATAAATAAATCTTAACCTCTGAAAGGTGGGTTTTTTATTAACCACAGCCACTTGCATCTCAGTTATAAAGATTTGGTTGAAATAACATTATAGATACACCTGGTAAAATCAGCATGAAGTCTTAGATAAAAATACCAACTCTAGAAACAGTATGTAAGTTATGTAAGCCTGAAAATTAAACAGTAAGCTTCTCACATGTTTTGAGATTTAATGTACATTAAAGTTTGGTCTCTGAAGAATTACTTCTTGTTATTCTGCAGCATAAAAAAATGTAAGAATTACTATGAGGTCCTTGGAATATCAAAAGATGCTGGTGAAGAAGATTTGAAGAAAGCTTATAGAAAGCTTGCTCTGAAGTTTCATCCTGACAAAAATCACGCACCAGGAGCAACAGAAGCTTTTAAAAGTAATATTTCATTTATTCTTTTATAAGAAAATGCTCCAAGGCAGAACCGACTATTGCTGCTGCCCTACTGATTAGGTTACTTATACATCATTTTAAAGCAGGATGTATCCAGAAATGTAGTCTAATGGCAATTTTTTTAAAAATCTGTGTGAGGATAAAAGTTCAGTCCAATTTCATTCTTCTGTTTGCCCAAGATAGATGAGGCAATTGACCTGTCAATTCTACTATGGGCAAAAATTCAGTCAGCACTACTTAGAGACATATTTGCTGAGTAGTACCCCTGTTGGTTTTAATTCTGCTGTTGGATACTTGATTCCATGCAGCATACTCACTCATTGCAAAGAAGCTAATCAGCTTGAGTTTGCAAAAGAAAATTAATTATAAGCTGTATGCTATTACATTTTAAGTTCTGAATACATGAATGAAATACAGGTAGTCCTCCACTTATGATCATAACTAAGCCCAATTTTTTGTTGTTAAATGAAACATTTGCTAAGTGAATTTTGCCCCGTTTTGTTAAGTGAATCACCACAGTTAAGTTAGTAATGTGGTTGTTAAGTGAATCTGGTTTCTCCATTGACTTTGCTTGTCAGAAGGTCACAAAAGTTGATCTTATGACTCAGAGACACTGCAACCACCATAAATAAGATAAACCAGTTACTAAGTATCTGCATTTTGATTACTTGAGCATGGGAATGCTGCAGTAGTTGTAAGTGTGAAAAATGGTTGTACATCACTTTTTTCATTAACATTGTAACTTTGAACAGTCACTAAATGAATTGTTGTAAGTCGAGGACTACCTGTATATCAAATCAGTTCTGTTAAAAGGTGCTGAATTACAGTATAGGGCAATATTACAGCTTTCTTGCAGAAAAAGCTGTAATAATGTTCTTTATCTACAGCAATCAAACTACAGCTTTGGGTATCCAGCCTTCTACTCTAAAAAGAAACCCCCTGCGGTTTTTTAAATTCCCGTTCTCTGTAAGACAGAAAATCATTTGAAAATGGGTTCAAGAATTAAAGCCATAGTAAAAGAAAATAACAGAAAAAGAAGCAGGCACAACAAAGTCATTATTTATAGTCAGTTTTGAGAGCAAATCTACTTTAGCCTTCAAAAAAAAACTGCAGCTGCATTATAACAGATATGGACTTTTTGTTTGGAATATATTTGGAAGGAATCTGTTTTCAAGATGATGGATGCTGTCTAGGGTTTCAGAATTTCTTTAATGGATTCTGCTAGATTCACAGAAGAGAGAGCTGAAATGGTAGCAGAAGAAAGACAAACAAGGTGGAGAAAATAATCTTTGCAGTTCTTGTTGATAACCTACTAAATCCAGAGTTCCCTCTGGAGGGAAGGAAAGTAAAAGGAATCATGCTTTGGAACCAAAAAGCACTGAATCTCTCGAAACAGTACTTTGGGTTTTTCAACCAAAGTTAGTTACACCTAGATCAGCCTCTCTAATTATTTTTGTTTACCAAGATCTAAATAACTTTCCACATCTCAGGAAGAATGCTTTTTAAAGGCAAACATACCTTAGGAATTGTAAGTTTATAGAATATTTAAATTAAATAGCAAAATGCGATCAGACATGGCAAGAAAATCTATCCACCTTTCTTCCAAAAAGAAAAACGCTTTTGAAAAATTAGTTTGTCACATCTCAGGAAAAACTAACAATTTGTAATGATACCTTTTAACCTTGTAGCATCTTGTGAAACTTGTTACGTTTTCCAAGACAATGTGCAGAAAACAAACATAAAAGCAATTTAAATAAAAAGAGTTGAGTGTACGTTTAAACAATATAAAATTATTACAAAATAAAACTTCCACCATCTCAATATTTTTTGCACACATTACAAAACTAAGCAGTTCTGGCTGCACAAAATTTTAAAACAGGTAACAGTGATAACATTGCAGCAACATTTTATTTTGTTTTTTTTCCCCCAATTCCCAAAAGGAGAAAATATAGTATGCAGCAAATCACACATTGCATTTTCAACAGCATGTTGTGATGTGTGGAAAAAAAATATTGCAAATCATGCTATATCGGTGTATATTAAATTTTTGCTTTCTGATATAAACATTTTGACTTTGACTTGCTGGACAGCAGTAATCATATTTATTTCTCATTTTTTTCATCCTTTTTTTCTTTTACATTTTATCTTCAGAAATTGGAAATGCATATGCTGTGTTAAGTAATCCAGAAAAACGCAAACAGTACGATCTCACAGGCAGCGAAGATCCCTGCAATCAGTCAGGCAATGGTAGATTTAATTTCCATAGGGGATGTGAAGCTGATATCACCCCAGAGGACCTCTTCAACATGTTCTTTGGAGGAGCCTTTCCAACAGGTCTGTTTAGCTGACAAAAATAACATTCAGACTTTTTCTTTTGTTTATTAGAATAGAGACTTAATCTCTATCCTAAAATAGCATTCATTTGTAGCACTGTAGCAAATTATTAAATACTATGTTTGCGTACTAACAGATTATAAATTATAAAAATAGAACTCTTTTGAATTGCCTCTTGCAAGGATGGGCAACTTTTTGATCAACCGTAGAAACAGATAATTAACATTTCTTACAAGATTGAGTATTGCAGTGAACATGATTGCATGCAGAACGGATGAGGAAATGTCATACAGTTTGATGGCAGCATATTCAGGGTTTTCTTTGCAATTAAGGAACAGAAGATAGCTTAAGGATTTTTTAAAAATTTCTTTTCATGCTACACTAAATCTATTTTAAGATTTATGATATAATTTTCTATGTCTTCTACCTCTAAATAACACCAAACAGGTTTGACAGATGTTTTGGGAGGGGGTTCTGCCGGTTACCATTCCTAGACACAAATGAAAGGTTTCTAAAACATTGGTTTTATATTTAAGTTCTCGTCAATTCCCTCTGCTTTTATTTATAGGAAATGTACATTCTTTTTCTAACGGACGGTCTGGGTATAGTCACCATAATCAGCATCGTCATAGCGGACATGAAAGAGAAGAGGAAAGGGGTGATGTAAGTTTCTTCTGAATAACTACTTTCTCAGTCTAATCTGGGATGCCTTTCTGTATATTAAATTTTCTAAACTATTTGTTTAAAGCACACCTGTAACATTTAATAAATGAATATGCAAGTAAACAATGAACATTAAAATGTTAATAGTGCTAATATAGTCTAATGATCTAAATATTGGATTAATATGTGTGGTTTCTGAGGCATTAAGCTTACATGGGTTGCCCTCAAGCACCACAAGCCATTGGGAGGGAGGGAATTCTATTTAATACAGGGGTTTGAAAAGGACATTTCTATCACACAACTACACTCCCTTAAACAAATTCTTAAAATATTTTATCTATATATTGCAACTGATAAAAGCTCTATAATTCTGGATTGTGGCTGTTTAGTTATATGGGAACACAATATTGGATCAGTTTCAAGATTTGTTTTTGTAGATGGTTATTTTGTACTATTTTCTGGATCACATTAATTATGGGCATAACGAATGTCCTGATTTCAAAATTCCATTATGTCAAGGAAACGTAACATTTCAGGTTGAGAAGACCTGCAAAATGGTCTAATGGTGTTTTGAATTTGGAATTGTTTGAACTCAGAACATTTTACATATATGTCTACTTGGCAAACCATGGATTGTTGAGATTAGAACACATTTTGAGGAAGCCTATTTTAACACCAGATAATGGATTTTAAACATTTGTAAGTTACAATTAAACAATATTAAACTTAAAAATAATAAATTATTACTATCACAAGATTTATTAAGATGCACATATTTCATAAGGCTTTAAGAAATAAATTAATAGAAATCTACTTTAGGTACACATTTTCTGTTTAGCTTTTCTGGGCTGAATAGATTCAATAAAAAAAACTAAATATCTCACAATTCTTTTCATTTATTGCTGTCTTGTTTTTCAGGGAGGGTTCTCCATGTTCATTCAGTTGATGCCAATTATTGTGCTGATCCTTGTTTCTTTACTTAGTCAATTGATGGTATCTAATCCTCCTTATTCCTTATATCCAAGATCGTAAGTCAATTTTTTGCAAAAGAGCAAATTGTTTATAAAATTGCTATTTTAAATTCATTCTGTTCTACAATGGAACATCTGGTCACGACCAAATCGGGTGCCTACCAAAAATTTTGCAAACTGTTTGCATCTGATCATAAACAAAAACTCAGGTGGCCATCAAACATGGTGCAGCCGATTTCCCCTTCCACACCGATTTTTTTGTGCACTCATGCACAGTCAGTCTCGCTTCCGGTCACGACCAAATTGGGTGCCAACCAAAGTACTGAAACTAATTATTGTCATGACAGGAGGTTCCACTGTATATTGTCTTGTTTATAGCAACATTTTTTTCTCTCTCTCTTGTATACATCAAATCAGTAACAATCCTATTTTGTAACAAGGAAGAATGCAATCTTTTCCTTTTGTACATTTTTGTAGATCTTGATCTAAAAACTTGATATGACTAATTAAAAATGCAGGTCTCCTCGATAGCATGATGGAGGTAGATGATGCCATCTAATTAAATGTCATGAGCATGGAAGCATTTAAGTTAGAAATGGAAAAGTTACAAGCGACATTCGAAAAGTTACAAACGACAGTTTTATTATTTATTCATCAAATTTACTGTCTGAGTTACTCTGGGCAGTTTATAGATAAAATCTATAAAACGGTATGAAAAGACATGATTTTAAAAAACCAGTGAAACAGAGCCTAAACCTGGGGTCCTCAAACTACGGCCCGCGGGATGCATGCGACCCGCGGAGCGCATTTACCCGGCCCGTGATGTCCAAGCCGTTCCCCCCCTCTTTCCCCCCCCTCCTCCAGCAGCCCATCCGCTCTGCTTGGCGGTGGGCGGACAGAGCGCATGCTTGTGCTGGAAAGTGGCGGGATTGCCAGCACAAGCATGCGCTCTGTCCACCTGGCCTGAGGAGGAGGCGGGATACGAGGAGGAGAGGAGGAGGCCGGCCACATTGTGGAGACCGGCCGGGGGTGCTGGCCTGCTAGGCTGTTCCTGCCCCGCCGCTCTCTCCCCGCCCCGCTGCTCTCTCCCCGCCCCCAGCTGAGGCTGGCCACATTGTGGAGACCGGCCGGGGGTGCTGGCCTGCCGGGCTGTCCCCGCCCCACCACTCTCTCCCCGCCCCCAGCCGAGGCTGGCCGCATTGTGGAGACCAGCCGGGGGTGCTGGCCTGCCGGGCTGTCCCCACCCCACCACTCTCTCCCTGCCCCCAGCCGAGGCCGGCCGCATTGTCACGGAGACTGGCCGGGGGTGCTGGCCTGCTGGGCTGTCCCCGCCCAACCGCTCGGAAGGAAGGAGGAGAAGGAAGGAATGGAGAGAAAGAAGGGAGAGTAGAATGAATGGAGAGAAAGGAAGGGAGAGGAGGAG
>JAEANM010004798.1:0-20344 GCA_017656035.1 Myanophis thanlyinensis
CTCTCTCTCTCTCTCTTTTTTTTTTTTTTCTACCATGGAGAAAAAAAAGAAAAAGTTTTCTTCTGGGACTTTTCTTCTGTTAGTAACTAGTTCAGTGGGCCGGATTAAAAAGCCTAACGGGCCGGATATGGCCTGCGGGCCGTAGTTTGCCCATGTCTGTCCTAGTCCTTGGATACATGTGTCTCTTAGCTAACTAAACTGCCTTTGGAGGCATCATCCAGGTGGGTTCTAGCAATTATATTTTTTTTCTTTGTCTGAGGTGTTATTATTTTCCCTGTTAAACATTCCTTGGTATGTCATCATACTGGATAATCTTCATCCAGTATCTAACCTTCCAATTTTAATAAAGTCTATACAGAAGTCTATACATGCAAAAGGTTCAGAAGACCTTGGATGAAACAAATTATATAGGCCCCTTGCAATCAGAATTTCAGGACTCATACTTTTTTTCATGATCTTTGGCAATGGAACTGATTTTCCAGTTTTCCCATTCAGTTCAATATGGAACAACGCATACTTCTGCCCCAGAAATAAAGGTGGCTATTAAAGAATTTAACTTTCAAAGATAGTCATTATTTCTCTTTTCCAGTCATTATCTCTCATTGAAAATATATTGGCTAATCATCTTTATCATCAGCAAATAATCATCTTAATAAATAATGTAACTTTAGCATTATTTCTGCTTAGTAGAAGGTATAATTCCAGAATGTGTAATAGCACAGTCCCTGTACCAACAATATTAGTTCAGTTTTTAAAAAAATAAGTTTATTTAAAAATAAAATGTAGAGATTTTAGACATATATTAATTTTATTAACATATGTCTAAATTATATCAATTCTACATGTATATAGATATCTCTATCTGTTTTCGTAGATTTTCTTGGGTACAGGTATGCAGGTCTAGGTCTGTTCGGGTCTTGTCCTGTGTAAGTTTGAGAAGTGAACTTCTTCTTGCACTGACACAAAGCAGAAGGCACCAGCCTGAAGATGGCGAGTGGGACCTTACCGAAATGTTGCGAAGATATTCTAAAAATTACATGGGAAAAGACCCGAACAGACCTAGATCTGCATATCTCTATCTCTATATCCACATCTATATATATTGAACTATACTAAAATAGAATCCCATAAATTATCCATATCATTTGCCTGTTGAAATATTTATATTCCTAGTTGTGACTATTCACTATATGCAATATTTGTGCTGAGGACTATAGTTAATTTTTATCTATAAACTTGTATGTTTGTAAACCTTTGTAAATTATATTAAATATAGGTCTTTCAAGCTGAAGCTATCAGCACATGTACACTATTTGTAATAGTGAAAATAAAATATGCCATGAATTGCATAATACAACACCATAAGCTTCTTCAACTAACAAGTTTGCTGTCTGTTCTAAAGAGAGAAAAAATTCTGAGACTTTGGGACAGTAGTTTCAAAATCTTCATGATGGTCAGAATAACAGAACACCAGAGGGCCAGACAAGAAACAATGGATGGAAACTAATCAAGGATAAATTGAATTAAAGAGAAACTTCCTAACAGTAAGAGCAATTAACCTAAGTGGAACAGCTTGCCTTCAGATGTTGTGGGTGCTTCATCATGGGAAGTTTTTAAGAAGAAACTGTACAGAGCCACTTGTCTGAAATGGTAGTAGGTCTCCTGGTTGAACAGGGGTTGGACTACAAGACTTCCAAGATCCCTTTCTGTTCTGTTCTGCCCTGCCCTGCCCTGCCCTTCCCAGCCCTGCCCTGCCCTGCCCTGACATACCCTACCCTATTCTACTTTTAGGAGCATATTTTTTGACAAATTGTTCAAAAAATGTTTTGTCATACATTTGCCAAAATGTATGGAAAGACAGCAAAGACAAATTCAGATTGAACTCAAGCTATCAAACTGTCGGCTGACATTTTGCAGTCCTAACCAATCTTATATCCAACTTCAGTTTCACACACCAAAGAGAAAAAAGCAAAAGAAAAGAAACCCATATGCAATATATATTTGGCATTAACAGAAAAAATCTCAGCATGGTTTTGTGGTGTAATTAATGCTATAGCTAGTATTATGGTTTCCAATAATTGTACAGTTGTTGAATTGTCTCCTATCTGTGTATATTCTAAGGAGGTAGGAGGTATTACTGTTGTTATCAAAGCTGACTCCATACTGCTGAGTAATCTTCCAAAATCAGTTGGAAGCAGAATTATATTTTGATTTCACCTCTGCACAGAATGTAATGTTTATTTCAAATACAGTCAAAGATATTCATCCTCATAGCAAATAAAAAAAATTAAACACATAACCTTTTCTAGTTCTTCTGTATTTATTAACATGTTCACTTTCCAAGCAAGTGTGTGAATCTGCTACTCAAAATTTGTATTCTTCAATGCCTATGTTTCTATCCCTATTTCTGAATAAAACTCTAGTTTAAAAGAGGATATAACTGGAGGAAGCTTATGGATAAAAAGATAAAAAACAATAATAAATGAAGATTGATTATTTCCATCTCTGGGTTAAATAGACCAGTGTTTCTCAGACTTGGCAACTTTGAAATGTGTGGATTTCAGCTCCCCGAATTTATGAACTTCTGTCAACATCCATAAATTCTGGAATTTGAAGTCGTCATCTTAAAGTTGCCAAGTTTGAGAGAAACTAAAATAAACAAAAGACGCTGGTAGGTTGCAGGATAAGATTTTTAAAAAAGAACAATAGGAGAAATACACCAGGGATTTCAATCTGCCCACTATATTCAGATACTGAATGTCTGAATATACATGATGTCATGCTATCAATCAAAAGACTACAGCTGGAAGGAACTTGGAGGTCTTCGAGTCCAAATTCTAGTCAAATACAATTTGAGGCAAGTGGCTGTCTTTTTTTATATTTTAGATATTCTTAATACAAATATGAATTTTAATACCTTCACATGATTGCATTTTAAAAAATGTGTGTGGATATTGTGAAGCATTGCCTAAGTACTCACAAAGGTTTTTGCTGTCATAGCTTGTCTTCCTGTTAACAACCAAACTGATCTCTGAACTGAAGAGCTGTCCCATGAATTTAACATTCTTACTAGAGTGAGTAAATTCTTACTATCAGTGAGGCAGCATGGATGATAGCATAGCATAATATGTAGGATAAACATGACAAAACTTAGTAAATAATATAAAATGTAGGTCATGATAATGATCATGATGGTAACAAAAAATGAAAATAAAATAAAAACCAATATTATTTGCTGCAAAATAGGAACAAATACCTTGTGGGTTATGTGATAATGGCATGGGCTCTGATACAATGGACAATGAAGATTTTGCTTCCTGAATGCTTTTGGGTATATATTGTAGATTTGGGGCTGCTAATCATATAATAACTTGTAATTTAACCAATCACATATTGTTTTATAGAATTTTTTTGTTTTTACTCAATGGTAATAGTATAGAAATAGTACAGAACCATAATTATTTTTTTAAATAATTATAATATGAAGCTCAGAGGAAATTATTGTCTGTAATTAAGAGCATTCACTTTTTCCAATACCAACATTTCATGCATGGCAATGTATTATAAACTTTCCATATGCGTAGTTCCTCAAAACTATACTTCAAATTCTTTCTCAGATGACATTTCTACTCATTATTCAATGTAGCCCAATCTTCTGCTTTAATACAATAATTATGATCATTTATTTTGACAGGAACATTTATGAATGTTTATGCATTTTTTTATTTTTAGCAGGACATTTAGGAATGTTTATGAATACTTATTCTGAGAGAAAAAAGAATATTCCTACTTCATTTTTCTTACTTTGTTAACTGAAAAAAATCTTTACTGTAGGAGCAACACCATTTTAGTTTATCTTAGCTAAAAATAAATACCAAAACATGTATTTTTATGAAATTATTTATAAACATTGTGGGCAATGACAACCAATGACTGTCTGTAGCAATGTCTATGGAGATTCTCAGTTATCCAGGTCATGGTTGTCCAAAGGTGCTTTTTCAAAAGGTAATTGGACTTTATTTTTTTTCTTGAAAACAAGGAAAACAAAGTCCAGATGCCTTTTGAAAAAAAAACACCTTTGGGATATCTGTAGCAATGGTCATCTTTAGGAGTATTGTAGTTTTACGAACTACAACCATTTAGATTGGTCCAAACCACTGAACCATTTTCATCCAAAAATTTCTAGCTCCAGACCTATTGTATTTTATCATAATCTGAATTACAAGCTGCTATTATTATTATTATTATTATTATTCCTAGGAAGGGACTTTTAAAAACATAATCATCTCCATTGCAACTCTTTCTCTTATTCTTCCATTTGTTTCACTTTCCCTTCTTCTTTTTGTGGCTTAGATAAAGCTTACTTTCCAAGTATGAGACCTCTGGGAAAGTAATTGAATTGGATTAAATTCAGCAGAACAAAGTCACATTACACAAGATTCTTCACTCCTCCCCACCCCCTTAGCATTGAGTTGCTGAATTGTAATTATGCAAGGATTAGTACATGCTTAAGATGTGGTCTACTCCGAATACTTGTATTCATTATGTATAAACAAAAGCAAGCATAGTATATGCTGTTTAAACTTATTTTTTTAAAAAAAATCTATAATAGATTTCTTTTAAGGCTGCAAGGACTTGAAAAAAATACTGCATGGGGACTAATCAGTCTTATTGTTTTTTTGTAAAGAATCAAAACCTTGAAGCTCACAATGCTAAGAAGAGCTTAATTAAGAATACTTACACTTGATCTAAATTATTTTGCTGATTTTTTTCTGTGAAGTGTTATTGGACAAATAAGGATTTTTCTTTTAGAAATAGTAGAAATAAAAGAAATAGTTTCTTTTCCAAAAGATTATATGCCATTAAAATGCTTCCTGGTTTAGTTTTGTAGGGATGAGTAAAGTCTGGGATCTTTTTAATATCATTTTATGAATTTAACAGTGGAATACATTCATCTATTTTTGAGGCTATTTTTTTTCCCAAAACAAGAAACAAAATACAAATGGAATTGCATTTGTATTTACTGTGTGATTACCCATCAGATGGCTAGCATGAAAAGAGTGAAATCAATTTGTTGGTAAAAAAATAATAAGAATACGGAGTGATTATTTCACATTCTGATTCTGCTAAATATAAGTCTTCTTTAACTATTAGGATATATGCACTGTTACATTATAGAATAAGAAGATAGTTTTGGCAACAGATTACAAATGCCACACTCCCTGTATTCTCTCGTCATTTTCTTAATGATCTCTACAGTGAATGGATTGGGGATTTTTAGACAGGTTTGTCATGAAGTTAAAATAAAATCTAAAGCTTGTTATTTAGTCAACTTTTACTTACAAAAGCAATATGAAAATGTATATTTTTTCATGATATGTGAATATATTTAATAAAGAGGAATGGAGGGAAGGAAAAGGATAAAAATAATTGATGCACAGGCCAAACATTCAGTGAGGCTTAAGTTTTACCATGTGTAAATAGTGGGTACAATCATTGAAATGTGTTTGTGTAAAATCCAGCTGAAATCATTTTCATTCTGAAGTGAAATATGATAGTTTGTTAAAAATATATCCAGTGATTCTCAATCCAGTATTTCTCAACTTCAGATTTGTCAGTGTATTTGGTTCACAGACTGAAAAAGGCATAGTAACAAGGACAGCCAATGGGAACTGTTTGGAAACTGAAACAGTATTTGCTAGAGACAGCAAGGAGCCTGGGCATGGCTTAGCTTAACTTCTCTGTATAGAGGAGCTTCTCTTTGTATTAAATGCAGCTGAGCAGCTTTGAACTGAGACTGCAACTGAAACTCATCTCCTCTGTTTGTTTGCTTGTATTTACCACCATTTTGAAAAAAAAACTGCTTTTGATATTGTATATTTACTTCATGTGTTATATTATATATAAAGAGAAGTTACTGAATCCTGCTAAAGCAGTTACTTGTGTGTGCTTCTGAATATAATTGCTGTGCAAACTCTGACAAGGTTGTGTGGACTTCAATGCTCACTTCTCCAGGTAGCATGTTTTACGGTGCATGATGTTATGCAGAGCTTTAATAATATTTAAAAGCTTCCCATTTGTTTTTATGAAATATCCTATATGTTTCAACAAGGAATAGAAACAGTTCCAAGAAACATTTAATTTTGTATTTTCAAAAAATGTAATGTGTTTGTTTCTTCATATCAGCAACTTTTGCTGGATGTGAAATCACTTTGGCAGGGCAGAGCTATACATAACCTACTCCCACATTCCATTTTAATTAAATGTACATTTCATGACTTAACTAGCAGCATCTCCCACTGAACAGGCTACCTGTAGCCTCATTGATATCTGGGAATAATGCAGTGTCTGTTTCTATATTGATCTTAAACAGTAGGAAACAGAGGACAAGAAAATAGCATATATTATTCCAAGATGTTTAGATTTGTGAATTGTTAACAAGAACCAAGTGTATAAAGTGTAGAAACAAGTATTATGTGCTCTTGTCTCTTTCTCTGTTCTATTTTTGTTGTTGCTCCCCTGATCCCTAATTTTACTTTTTGAAATAAACAAATATTGTTGACATTATTTTATTGTAACGTTGCACTGTTTCTATTACAGCCATCAATACAGTTAATTTATTAAAATGACAGAAAAAAATGTGAAGACATTTGGTTCATATTTTTCTCCCAGGATTTTTTCCCCTTTCCCTTTCATACTGACAATGCATATTTGATATGTAGCATAACACCAATGTTGTTGTTTAATTGGGTAGCATACCAGTTATGAAGAGGTACAGTGTTGAAGAAATCACAGAATGATGAGTATGTTGGGTAGTTGAAAGGAATAAAGAGCACTGTTAATGTGTTCTATAGATTATTTCCACCTATTGCTACTCAACCTATAATATAAGAAAATGCATGCACCTATAAACCAAAAATGAAAGTGACCATGCCAAAGAATGTGTCATGGTCATTTTTAAAATTTCTCTGGGAAGAAGAAAGGTTGTACAAGTTTGAATGTGTAACTGCTGCATATAGTTTCAACATGCTTCTTAATGTTCTTCTTAGTCTTCTATCATAAGGTAGACAGGGAGTCAACTGGTTATGCTTTAGGACTAATTTTGCATGTAAACAGCTTAGGAAAAAGAATAAGAAAGAGAAAGAGAAAGAAAAAAAGAGAAAAAGTACCAAAAGAAGAGTTTCCTTTGGCTATCATTTTATCCATATGTTTCCCCTTAATGTGTCACATCCTCAAACAGTTACATTAGAAAAAGAGAGGCCACACCTGAATGGTGGGGTTTTATCCTTTATTCGATCCAGATAGCATTTGGGGTGGCTACAGGTGGAAGCTCCCTTTATATGGGAGCAGCAGCCTGCAGCCAATTCAAATTCAGAGTTTTTTTTCCGTGGCACATGTGGACCAAATAGAAAACCCCGTCTGCACAGGTGCAGACACAGCACAAACAGTGGTGTACTGTATGTTCAATATTGGTAGGTTTTTATTAAAATGTTATTCACAGATTAATAAATATGCATTTTCTTAGTAATATAAGTGAAATGCAGTTTTGAGATAGCCTTACAGATTGATGCCCTGCTTTTAACTAGCATGTTCTGCCTGACTCTGCTTTATAGGAAGTCAATCAAGACAAATCAACTCTCCTCAGCTTTTCACGGAAGGGATGTGCAATGCATTCTTGAAGTAAATTCTATTTCAGTGGCTCTCTCATAGTCTAAACAGTCCAATAGTTAGATCTAACTTAAGAGCAACTGGGCATTCATTGTTTCCCCTGATGCTTATGATGTCTAAGTGTATTTCTGAGCATCTTTGTTAATGTGTTTTGTACATTTTTATCCAGCTTTCAAATCCCAGCTGCTATCTTAACAGCTCAATTTGCAAGATGGGTCATCACTGCACAATATTTTGGAGTGTTATTATTCACTCAGAGTAGCAGGGTCATTTGCCTTCAGAAGTCTGGTGGGTTTGTTTATTGTAAGAAGTGCTATAAAAGTTTTTGGCGAAGTCTTATGAAAGCAGAAGGCAAGGTGTCACTGATCTTTGTAGAAGACAAAGCATTTCTTAATTTTATTTTATTGCAGTATTGTTTTTAAGTAAATCAAAACAGGCTTGTCCTTGAAGTAATTCAGGAGCGGTTTTGTTAGCTTTGCTACACACATATTGGAATGAAACACAGATGCTGAATAACAAATATTACCTTTTCTATTACTGTAACTGTAAACAGTCTCCTGGAGATGCATGTATATGTACACAATTAGCAGATGCATATGGATGTGAGTATGTGTCTAATAGTCATATTAAACTATGTAGGAAACAGCACAATTACTCTAATCTGACCTTTATATTAAGTTATGTAAGTTTATGAAAGTATTCTGCCTCCTCCCAATTTGGAATGCAGTCTGCTGGCAGCAAAAATGAATTTATTGTACTAATAAGTTGGGGGCATGATAAGTTCCCAGCTCCTGTCCACCGTGCAATTTGAAAGCATGCCAATGTGAATAGATTAATAGGTACCACTTCAGCAGGAAAACATTCCAACCATAACACTAACCCTAACCCATTGTCTTCAGACAACATTGACTACTTTGGACAAGAAACAGAGAGGAGCGTCATGCCCTAATGTCAGACACAACTATACAGTGAAACATTTTCTTTACTAATAAGCTTGGGAGTTTTCTGTTCATAGAATTAATATTATAAAGAGTCTACTAATAAGAGGAATGAAAAGTTTTGAAGATGAGATATCTTAAAATGTGATTGACAAGATTGTATTACAAATAGTAGTCTGGGTATGCTTTGCTTTGTGTCTCAAATAATGAATCATCTTTATAGGATCACATTTTCCATCTCTATCCTATTTGTTCTCTTCTCTCTTCAGACATCCATATATGCATTTGTGTAACTAGAAAAGGTTACAAATCAATGAAAAAAAATATTTCTACATCCAGGTTTACAAGTAGAAAAAAAATTACTTAGAAGGAATGGGGAGGGGAAAGCAAACCTCAGAAATTGTTTCTGAATGTTCTACTGTTCTTAGGAGAACTATGTGCAGTGCTAATAAGTGTGCTAGTGGACAGGGAAAGGATACAAGTCCAAAGGGAGATGAAACTAAAACCAGCAGCACTTTTTTCTAGATTCTTCAGCCTGATGTAATAGCAGCTGCATGACTTTTGGACAATCAAAGCTGGATGGAGATGGCTTCTCAGCTGGACTAATAGTGGTGACCTTATTTGCTCGCTGTATCCTGCTGAAACTGAACCTGTCAATTCACACACACACACCACACACACACACACACACAACCCTGGCTTTGGTGGTTTACCTGATAAATAATAATCCCCAATTCCTTACAATTGCTTCAGGACACTTAATTGGAGAATAGAGCGGTGCACACTTCAAAAATATTTTGGAACAACTACATCAGATTTTGAACAACCCTGAGCACAAGTATGATAAAAAGATGCTTAAAAAAACTAATTAAAGTCAATGTGTCTCTTAAAGCAGAGGTACCATTTTGGGGGTTTTTGCTTTTCATTTTGTTTTTAGGCTTGTGCAAAGGATACACATTCATGCAATGCAATGTACCACATTTATTTTTGAAGTAGATAAATCCCAATATAATACTAAAGTGAAAGTCTTGCACTTTGTGATTATTTACATGTGGATACTTTTTGATTAATTGATAGGGCAGGGATTTTAAAAAGGGTAAGAAAAAAAAAAGAATTGGTGATTGAAACTAACAGGGCTACATTAACATATTGTCATATGGTTGTACATCTAAATGCTTGCTTATCCAAAAACAGTTTTTATAATTGGTACTATGGGCATATTTTCATATAATCTACTATTAAAGCTAATAAAATTTTGGAACTGAAAGGTAATCCTGGTTTGCTTTAAAACTGCCTTTGTTGTTAAGAATTTAACATGACTCTTTTACATAAGGAAGGCTAACTTTTTTTTTTTTTTAGCATTTATCTCAGTGGTAGCATAATTTTTTTTTAATCACCAGATGGATTTTGTTGACATTTTGATCATGATGGTGAATAGATGACTACCAGGAATCCCTTTAGCTTCATGATGAAAGGACTGGATAATTGTCACTTGTTGCACTTGGAACTGGGAAGCAACCTTTCATCTGAGCTCAATATTGCAACTTGACTTGTTAAACCAGTATCGGTGCTGATGAGTGAAGGACTTGGGCACTAAAAAATTCTGTAGCAACTATACTTTGATCAAAAGATATTTCTCTTCTGTCTACCTGACATTTGCTATAATTGGCTTTACCCATTTTTTTCACACTTCAACTGTGCAGAATATGTAGCACATCAGTAGCTAGCTGTCTTCTTTTGATAACAGGCCCTTCTTAATAAATCACTCATCTTTTCTATAATAATAAGTTCTTCTGCTGCATTTTCTTCCTTATATTTTCTTTATTTATTTTGTGTCCTGTTATATAATCTACAAAAATATCCTTTGGGATAAATGCAAAGTCCTTGTCTTTGTCCTACTAGATACTTATGTTCTTCCCAATTTACAAGTCTTGGAGAGTTCAATATCGTATGTGAAGCCATCCATGTGTCACAGGTTAGCCACTAGAAACCAAGAAAGAGCAAGGTATGTAAGTTAATGACTAAAATGAGGAGTTAAAGTCAGAAGTGAGCAAGAAGATACTGGGGTTAAAGAATATAATTTGTTTGAGAAAAGAAATAAGTTTTGGGGGAGACATAATTCAACTTGTATGTTATGGCAGATGCATATTGCTTGATTTCTTTGTTTTACTCTGGATTTCATTATGCTCACTTTCTTATTCACCCTGATTTCAGATATTAAAAAGAAAGGGGAAAAATGAACATGGACAAATATGATTGCCCTTGAAACTGAACCCACACATGATAGTCGCTATTGCACTTTATACAGAAGTGGTCTCTATTGTCTCTGGTGATAGCTTGCAAGAAGTGGTTATTGACTTGGGGTCCTCACAGACTCACAGCTACTCCTTGAGAGACAGGTGAAGGCCTCAGGCTAGTCCTGTTTTAGTTGGTGTGCCAATTGTTGTGCTACCCTATCTGAAGCAGGGAGGCCATTGCCACAGTAAGTTCCACAGTGGGATGTTGCCCTAAAATAACTCTGACCAAGTCTTTCTATGTGATGAAATATAATGTATGGATTCCTGTTCATGGACAACCATGAACAGGCATTAATTATCTGATATATACTGAAATGAAGAATTACATACTAGCCTTTTATCCATTATAATAATATTATATATTATATATATTATTAAATAATTGATCATAAATTAACTTTTAAAAAATTCCAACCCCATAAAGGAGAAAGATGATTGAGCAAAATATATTGGTAATCTGAATCTTAGAAATTGCATTGTTGTTATATGTAAGAGTCAATAATGAACCATTTCATGATACTTTTTGTGATCCATTTCATATTATTTTCTGAATATTTAATGATCACAGTAATGTCTTATGTCTAAGGATATTTACCCATGTAGTATGGCTATATTATTATTATTATCATCATCTTTTCTGATACCTTTTCCTATTGATATCTTATCATTATATTGTTTTGTTGTTTGTATGTACACTGAGAGGTTATGCACCAGAGGCAAATTGCTTGTGTGTTCAATCACACTAGCCAATAAACTATTAACTCCCATCCCATCCCATCCCACTCCATTCCATCCCATTCTGTCCCACTCCACTCCACTCACTCTTTCCTGTTCCATTCCATTCCATTCTCATGTTTAGATTGGTTTAATTTGGGAGAAAAAAAGTAAGAATCTATTAATGTACTCTGATTTGTGAAAAGGATGTGTTTGCCTGAATTTCACTCAGAGCAAATATCATGGGACAAAACTGAATGGTAGCAAGTAGTAATAAGTCAATTTCCTTGTAAATACATATACAGAAATAAAATGTTTCATACATCAAATGAGTTGCTTTCAAGAAATCCTTTAGCCATTTGCTGTCATTTAAGTGCTCTACTGGTCATGTAAGTGCCTTAGGTAATCTTGTGACTAATGGAAAGTAAATGAGCTGTAATGTCCACAATATGCCACAAGACCTTGACAGAAAATGGTAGCCAATTATACTAGATTCAAAGAACTGTATATGTACATGACTTTATATATAAATCTATCTTTTCCTCAAAGAAGGCATTTAGGAAGTTACCCCCTCCCCCCCAGGATTAAACAATCTTTAAAATAAATTTGGAACTTTTTCACAAAGGCATTTATGTACAGAAGATTAGGGTAATGGGGACAAATGACAAATGTACAACCAAGAGCACTTTCATCTCATTGCCATACCTCCTTCTAAAGGCTTTTAAGATTTAAAGTTCAATCTACAAAAAAAGACGATTGAGGAAACAAATTAAATATATGAGGGCCAGGTGGATAAAGATGAAAGGTCACCAAGAAAGAACAAACCAATAGGCAAAATAAACCCCCTACACACACACACACACACACACACACACTTCTGAAAGTTTGGGTGGCTCAAATGGTCTATTAAGGGAAAACGTCTGCTGTATCCTTTGGTATAAGCATTTCATCAGTCTGTTTCTTAAGAAAATAACTTGCCTCTGGAGCCATGTGCAAAACAGTAGTATTCCTGTATTTTTCAATTAGGAATGTTAGTACCTCATTAATTGGAGAAGCAGATAAAGTCCCTGCTTAGGTGTTTTCTCAGATCATATAAGAGTATTTTATCTAATTTTCCAAGAGTAACACTCTATTTTCCAACTCCAGAATTCACACTCTGAATTCACATAAGAATGTTGTGAACATAAAAAGGGTTCATCAGCATAATCTCTTTTTTATAGTGCTATTCCATGCCAGTTATGTGGCATCTTTGGTGCTCTCTGAGCTTGTTTGCTTGCAGACAGTTCATTACTGTACAGTTAGACCTCGACCTACAACCACAATTTAGTCCAAAATTTCTATTGCTAAGTGAGAAAATTGTTAAATGAATTTTGCTCCCTTTTATGACCTTTCTTTCTTGTTATTAAGTGAGTTACTGCAGTTGTTAAGTTAGTAATAAGGTTGTTAAGTGAATCTAGCTTCCTCACTGTGCTTGTCAGAAGGTCATAAAAAGTAACCACATGACCTGAGGACACTGCAACTGTCATAAATATGAGTCAGTTGCCAGGCATTTGAATTTTGATCATGTGACCATGGGGATGTTTTAACAGTTGTAAGTGTGAAAAATAGTCATAAGTCATTTTTTCAGTGCCGTTGTAACTTCAAAAGGCCTAAACAAACACTAAACAAATGGTTGTAAGTTGAGGACTATCTATAGAGTAATGAACTGTCTGTATTAGGTAACAGCATCAAAGTGAATGAGTGTTAGATTTTCTCCCATTTTATATACACTTTTTCTAGATACATTTTGTGTGTGGGTGTGATTTTCTCCATGGTAAATCCTTCATTAGGGTATTATTCTTGATTGTTTGTCTTGTGTTTATTTTTGCTTATTTGATTGGCTTCTGGAGAGGATATGTTCTGGTATGTTTTCTTTCTTTTTTTGAATTTCTTGTCTCTTTTGAATAGTATAAATATGATTTATTTCTATGTGTTTATTGATGGTTGATTTATCTGAATCTCAAACATCCAGGAATTTAATAGCATTTTGGATTTAGCTTGATCTAGGATGGTCACAGTTTTTCGAATGAAAATGTGGTTGAACCTATCTATGTGTTGTGAAATTCATTGTGTTTTCTGACTTAGTTTTCATGGATACTGCTAGTTTCTTCCTGTCTGACAGTGACAGTTGCAATTTCTAACTGGATATTGTAGATAATGTCTGTTGTTTTTCTTATGGAACACTGAGTCTTTTGAGGTAAGTGGACTAAAGGTGAAGACACCTGCCTTCCACTTGGAAGGTTAAGAGTTTAATCTTAGGTAGTGGCAGATGTTTCTTTATTATGATACAAAGAAGGGGAAAAAAATCTGCTGTGAACTCTGCACAGGTGTCAGGAAGGATATCCGGCCAGTAAATTCTCAGTTCCATTCAGTTGTTTCAACTTTATGCCAAATAAGGGGATTAAAGGGTCATAAAAAGAAAAAAAACCTGGATCTTTTGGATTAATTAAAATGCTTTGGAGGGACATTAGTTGGTTTGTGCACTACATTGATTGCAATAGTCTTTGATTGTTTTTGAGAACTTTTTGTTGGATGGTTATCCTTTTCTTAGCTTGTGTTGTTTATGCTATAGTAGATCAAGTGCTTATGCCTGCATATTCTTTTTGCTGAAAAGTGTTGCTTAGGAAATCTGTTTCCGTGTGTGTGTGTGTGTGTGTGTGTGTGTTCCAGATTGCTGCAATGCATTTGTGCTCATTTGAATAACACTCATAGACAACTACTCTTCTGTGAGATTGGGTTGTAACTTTAGGAGTGTTTTGTGTAAGTTGTTTTTCAATGGAGTACTGTGCATAAATAGAGGTCAGGGGATTTTTCAATGGACTACTGTATATAAACAGGGAGCTAACCATAAACTCACCATCACTGATGATTTCTATAATTATCAATCAAACATCTGCAAGCAAACAGCCAAGCTCAGAGAATACCAAGGACTCTGTAATTCAACTCTGAGCTACATATATTTGTTTCTATTATGCCATGTCTTTTGTACAAGCTTGATTAAATCTCACTGGTCAAATAAATGTAATGAGTTATCTAACTCTGCTCTTATATGAACATGTACTTTGAAATAACCCCCTCTCTTAACACTTGGTTTTCACCCACTGCTCCTTTTTTTTTTCTTTGAATGTGGACAGAATCACATAAGTGATTTTCTTCTTTTAACTGTTCTAAATCTCCTTGATCTTCCAACTCAGACTTAAGAAAACCACAAACGTTCAATAACGTTTAAAAGATATTTTCTGCCTTTTGAGTGAGCAAGCACAATCATGGGAATACTTAAACATCCAACCTATAATTCAGGCTGATTGACGCATTAAATTATAGCCTCCAACTGCACCATTGCTCTTTAAGATGTATGGTACTCTCGGATGTACTGTAATTAATGGATGATAGGAAAAAAAAGGATTGTAATATTTAGTTTTGTTGCAACAGCAGAAGTACATTTGGGATATAGTTATTGGACTTCAACAAAGAAGGATAGAAATCAATACTGCCACTTGCCTTTTCAATTTTTTCATACTGTAACCATCTACAAGGTTTACTTTTGGTATTAGGATTAAAAATTCTGATGTAATATTAATCAGATGAATAAAAATGATGCAATTGGTGGTCATCATTTGTTTAAAAAAAGTGTAAAAATCAACTGTGATTCCCAATGCATTATCATAAATAAGGTGTCCGTAATTTACCAAATTATGTTATGCATTTTTTTTTCAAATAGAGTAATTGTTTTGCCAACAGTTTCTTTTTTTCAAGGTAGAAGTTTCAAAAGCACAAAGATACCTTGCTTTATTGAAATACACTTCACTTTACATTTATTTTCTGTGATGCCTGAGATTCTTGGAATGTAATATATTACTTGAAACCATTTATTTCTCAAAAATGTAAATATAAAAATAGGATGCAAAGAGAAATAATATGATCTGATTTTACATCTGCCAAACTGATATAATGTAATTCTTATAATTCATTTAATCAATGAATTCATTTAAGCAATGATTGCTGACAATTTAACCCTTGTTATAAAAATAAAAAACAAAGTGTAACCTGCAGATATTCCAAGCATTGCTGATATTACCACCTTCTCTAGCTTCATTTCCATTTCTGATTTTGGGACTATTTTCCATGACACTCCCAATGATCCAGACAAAGCATTCATTGATTCATAAATAACTTTATGAGCAGTTCAATGAATCAGCTGTTGCAAAAAACCCCTCAGACTTTTGTTTTTCCATTTTACAGAGTTAATCCTGTCAGGAAGGCAGGAAGGAGATATTCTGATGTGCCTCTGTGTGTTGTTTCTAGCCTAATTCTTATCTTTATTGCCCTGCTTAAGTGCTTTCAGAAATTGCCTCTGAGGTTAAGTCTTGTTATATTGTAATAGCTAATGGTTATTGGCAGTACGCCCAGAACTTAATGTCACTTGAGCTGCTTCTCAGGAGTTTTTTTTTTCCCTTGCTGGCACTTTTACTAGGGGCTTGCTTGACTTTCTTAAAGGGGAACTGTTGTTTTAAGCTTTTTACACTGCTTTACTGGTTCCTGGTGCTGTCCTTTTGGGTGTACTTCCAAGAAGCAGGATGCAAACTTGGCACAATGATGTTTTTACTGCCTTTCTGAGACATGTGATATTTCCTTAAATCTAGATGATTTCCTTAGGATATCTTGTGATGTGAGTGAGACTAGCTGGTATCTTTAAGTGGTGCAAATGGATCTAAGGATTGCTTCTCCTGGTGGGAAAGAGTGCTTTGTCATTCATTGAACACAGCAGTCTTTTGTCTATGGGGATTCTTCAACCATGTCATGGTTGTCTCAATGGTGCATTTTTCAAGAGGCAACTGGACTTTCTTGGTTTCCAGAAAGTCCAGTTGTCTCTTGAAAAAACACCTTTGGGACAGGAGTCTGTTGCATTGCTTTGGAGTGGCCAAGCCATATGATTGTTCATTAATAGTAAGATTTTTTAAAAGGTAGGGTGTGGATCCTCTCTCCAATTCATTTTAGTTTTCATTTCTTATGATAATAAGGCTTAGTAACATGGCATCAGGCTTGATGTTTATTTAGATATATGTGGTATGTACTAATTTTATTGTGATCCTGACAAGGAACTATTATGGGATAAAATAATTTTCTGAAAGGTGGGATAAAGTGCCTTAAAAATGGCAGATTTTTAGATATGTTTGCATGTTGCTCTAAGTATCTTTATGATATAAACACAGTGGTGGGATTCAAATAATTTAACAACCGGGTTTCCTTTTCTTTGGCCAGAAAAAATACTTGTAAGCAGTTGGTCTTTTGCCTTATTTGTTATATACAGTTCTCCAATTTCAGACTAATTGTCATGAGGAGCTGTCTATCAGGCAGGATGTGACAAACCACATTCTCTGCATTCAGTCATTCACTTTTGTGTAGATAGTAGTTTGATTTTGTTCTTGACACAATATGCTTCTTTAAAAGTAGGAAATGCAATCTCTCAGGACTCCTGGTTTCCGTGACTAATGGATAAGGCCCAGTATGACAAATCTAAGTAATATTTGTCAGCTTTCTTTAATGTTTATTTGTATTGTCTTGCTTGATGTCAAAGGAGTTGTGAGGCTTCATTAAAAGGAACACTTTGGACAATTATCACTTATTAACAGTAGTTTTTAAATTCTCTTGGTAATTTACTTAGAATAATTCCACCCAAGGAAAATAGCAAAACCAGAATGTTTTGTTGTTAGACATTGTGTTTCAGCTCTATATATCTTTTTAAATGGTTACAATTTTTGCCTATATGAAGGAAAAGAGGTAAGTGATATTCTTTTTTAATATCACTATGTCCATAATGACACCATAGAAACAGCAGAAATGTGAGAATCTCTCAACATTGTAAACAATCTCAAAGTAACAGCTGAGTGTAACACCTATATTATACAATTTCAGACTACTCTACTGTGAAAATTACCTGTGCCTTTAATACGCTTTAGGCTTCACCAACTTTTTAAAACTTTCTTTCTGGTTGATCACTTTGACTTTAACTACTGTGGTTACTATTTTCCTGAAACTACTATTCAGTAGAAAAGTGCTATCTTAAGATAAAATAAACCAATTTTATGTTTGTGTCAAGTCTTGTACAAACCAAATAAGTGATCCATTACTATACATAAGTGTGACATTTGCTTATTATCACCTCTGCAAGACAATTTATTTCTAAAGATAATATTTCCACTAAAAGACATAGCCCTCCCTTACACACAAAAATGATGCTAATTCCAAAGATTTTATAAAGCTTCTACAAAGCCCCTTTACCTAGCCCTTTTTATATATAGGTCATCTGCAGTATATCTCAAAGAAGACTTTAAAGTTTTCTGGAACTTTAAGTACTTACAAATTAGTTAACATTATACCCAAAAAAATCCTCCAATTTCTCAAATGTTTTCCTGAAGGTGTTTCTGCCTCATTGACAGAATACATGTGAATTTTTTAAAGAAAATATTTTTTTAAAAGCTTATTTTCTGAAGTTTCTGAATTTTGATGAATATGCTATTTTAACATATGGTAAAATTATTTAGAAAACCTGAATTTATCAAAATTTTGTGATGCATTTCATACCTCAAATGTATAGATAAATTATAAATTAGAAGAAATGTGTGCATTTAAAATATGTAACAAACAGGTGTTTAGAAATGTTGCTTGAAATGTTGGATAACAGGTCATAACATGTAGTAAGTAAGATGAAGAAAAGTAATGAAACAAATTGACAGAATTGTCACAATATTTTCTGAAATACTTGCCACTGAATTTCTCTCCATGTCAAAATGAGCTGATAAAATCTTTCCATGGTTGTTTTAACACTCATAAATAAGTGATTTCAGGAGATGTACAATCCTGTCCCAAACAATATGAACTCTGATATCATTTTATATTTATTAATATCATTGCAATCTTAACTGGATTTAACTTCAACTTGGCCTTTCATCATCCCACTACCAGATGATGCCTGGTAGAACTGGTTCTAGTGAACTGGTAGTGGAAACAAGCATTTGGCTCTGCTACCCATCCCTCCCTGCCCTATATTGTCCTATAGCCCCTTCTTTTTTTTCCTTTCTAGCTCAGCTGAATTGTGTGACACAGCTGTTTTCTGTGCTTCCACAGTCTTCTTACTCACCGAGTTGCCTCGATAGCTACAGTTTTGAAGCTGTGCAGCAGCATAGATGGTACACTCTCTCACACACACCAAACCGGTAATAAAGTAAAACTGGTTGCATCCTACAACTGCCCACTATGGCACTATGGCACAGGGTCTTCTTCTTCATGTCCTTTTTACAGCTTCAGGTGTCAAGGACATGTTTAAGGTTTAAGGGTACTAATCAATAGTTTCTAGTTTAACAGTAAAAAAACAGTTCATCTTAGTGTTATATATTCCATATTTTTGATTTTTTTTTGTATTTTATTTTATTTATTAAATTTTATTTCCATATTTTTGAAAAACTTCTGGGAATTTCATATAAATGTTGCCTATATAATATTGGGGAAAATATATGGAACACTTATTTTTTAGTGGACAGAATTTTTGCCTCTTAGAAATCTGTTCCTACAAATGAACAGTAAAATGAAAAACTCTAGTCTTTACTCAAAGTAAGGAGTTGTTTCGCAGATTCTTTGAAAAACTGTGAATAGGTTCATCAATCGGTAAGTACAAGATACTGAATTCCATTATCACACCAGCTTTCTACTATAGCATGATATTATTGGGAATAGTCATCTACTTTACTTACCTATTAAAATGTGGGGAGGGTTTCTAGTGATTGCCAAGCACTCAGATGTCAGAAAACCTCCCAAGAGCAGAGGCAGGTATGTCAGTTATCATTAAATGCAATGCAAATATCCTCAGTGAGAATTCGTGCAGATGTGTGTGTACACATGGTGATGACTATAATGTGTGAAGCAGCATGATTATTAGAGGAAAGTGACAGAAATAATATGGCTGACAAGATGGAAATGCCACTGGAACTAAGTAATTTAAACTGCTTCCATCAGACAAAATCTTATCAGCCTTCCTCTGTTATTCTGCGTGAGACAGAATGAGATCACATCTGCACCTCAGACATCAGGGATTCTACTAGGAAAGGGTAATTCTGGGTAAGTGTTAATTTGATCTTCCATGGCTGTGTACAATTCCTGAAAGAAGTGAGGCAAAAAGAAAGAGGGAGATGCTTTTAGGAAGGATATCATGACAAAAGAGGTTGTCAATTGGCAAATGGTTGTTAATAGTGTTTTGTCTTAAGTGATTTTAACCGACAATTTGATGTGTTCTCTCCACAGTTGTCACTGCACAAACCTTGAGCTGCAAAAGAAACATCCAGAGAAGCACAAACATGTCTCACAACAATGTTGTCTTTCTTACTATCTTATTTATTTATTAATTACATTTATATCTACCATTTGTTTAAAATTTTCCACTTTTTAAAATTCATATGAAGTAGGGATTCTTTCCCTACAATATCACCTCAGGGGAAAAAAAAACACCTTGTCAAATCTACTTGAATCTCAAAGAAGGCTTAAGTAGTAGCACTAATAGCACTACACAAAATAGGCAGGAAATAATTAAATTAAATAAATAAATAAAATGCATATATATATAACCAAGAATGAAAAAAAAATGTGGGAAAATACCTGAGAAAGACCTTTGAATTTCTTTCTTTCTTTCTTTCT
>JAEANM010004799.1:0-20343 GCA_017656035.1 Myanophis thanlyinensis
GATGGAGCTGCCAGGCAAGAGGTCAAGAGGAAGGCCAAAGAGGAGATAGATGGATGTGCTAAAGGAGGACATGAAGTCAGTTAGTGTGAGAGTAGATGATGCCGAGGATAGAGTTGGGTGGAAACAGAGGATTTGTTGTGGCGACCCCTATCGGGAACAGCCAAAAGAAGAAGAAGAAGGAGGATAGACTGCCTTATATGTTCTCTACAGAACAGACATTGGTTGGGACATTGGTAACAATTCCACAGCATCATATTCTAATTTCCAGGGATCTCCTTGGCAATCACAGATGTCAGGATGGTAGTCTCAACCACACTATTGAAGCCTTTTTACACACATCATGGTTTGTGTGATTCAGCTGCTGTCCTGATGTTTTTATGTCTTCTGTTGACCGGAACGGGATAACTTGCCACAATAAACTCACCATGACCAACTTGCTGTAGAACAACTCAGCATGGCTAACCCACCACGGGTCAACTCACTGCAGGACAGTTCAACAATTTAATTATTTAAAATAATTTTTAAAATATTTTAGTTTTTGTCATTCACGTTTCATTTTGTCCCTCCTTTGGCATTCTTTCTTTAATGATTCTATGCCATCCATCATTTCTTCAATATTAGCGTAATTCTTGTCCCACAGTCAGTTAGTTGTGGCAAGTTGGCCGTGGCGAGTTGTCCTAGACCAAGGGTGTCAAACTTGATTTCATTGAGGGCCGCATCAGGGTTGTGTTTGACCTCAGGGGGCCGGGGTGGACATGGCCAGCACAACGTCTCTCTGGCAACCAAAAACAGAGCTTGGGAGCCTGTTTTCTTTGGTAGAAGCAATCTGGGCCAGTCCTTTGCTGTTTCCAGGGCAGCCACGAGGACCAGATCTAAGTATCCCATGGGCCTTGAGTTAGACACCCCTATCCTAGACCCTCTGCTGACTCCCTGGTAGCCTCTGCTTCCAGCAAGTCTCCTGATTTCAGCTACCCTTTTGTTCCTGCCGATGTTTCTCCCGTCATTCCGAAAGACCTCGCCAGAAGTTCCAACTTCTAAATTAGATGTTCTAAATCAAACCATTGAAAAGAAACTGCTCATTATGCCAGCTCCCACCCTCCAATCCCTTTTTGGCAAGCCGGGGACGTGTAATTGAGAATGTCCTCGCCCCAGCTTTCTCTGCAGCCAGCCGCCAGAGGAGCAAAGACAGGTGGGAAGGAGTGGTAGGTCTAACAGAGCTTGAAGGCACCAATCTCAGGAAAGTTGCATCTGTCACTTTTGGGGAAATTATTTTGGCTTTTGTTGTAATGCTGTGTCCTTGAAGGAGCGTTTGGAAAATAAGAGCCGGCCATCCGTTTATTAACGGATGGAATATTTAAAAAGAGAGCGACAGAACAAGAGTATCTTCGGTGTTTATAATAGAGGCTTCCAAGCTTATAGCCATTCCCTCTTCCAGTGTCAGTAGGTCTGATGGAAATAAGTGCCTTGCAGGGTTGCACCAAGGAAGGCTGGTTGGGGTTACACATTACCCTGTCTTTATCAGATGCCTCTAGGAGATCCTGCCCTAGATATCTTCTTTTGCAGGAGGTTATCACTCTTTTCAGATACTAATCTCTTGGCAAGTTTGGGCTGTGCTGGGAGCAAGGAGACAGAGAGAGAATCCAAGGTGACGCAGAGCAACATCCTATACCCTTTCCTTTCTTAGGCCAGCTGAAGTTCTTCTCTAAAATCACTGTACAGGTAGTTCTTGACTCATGGCCACAATCGAGCCTAAAATGTCTGTGGTTCGGTGAAACATCTCTTAAGTGAGTTTTGCCGCATTTGACATCCTTTCTTGCTACAGTTGTTAGGTGAATCCCTGCAGTTGTTAAGTTAGGGACAAGGTTGTTAAATGAATCTGGCTTCCCCGTTGAGTTCGCTTGTCAGAAGGTTGCAAAAGGGGATCATGTGACCCTGGGACACCGCAACCGTCATAAATACGAACCAACTGCCAAGTGTCTGAATTTTGCTTATGTGGCCATGGGGATGCTGCAACAGTCGTGTGTGAAAAATGGTCACAAGTCACCTTTTTCAGTGCTGTTTTAACTTCAAATAGCTACTAAATGAACTGCAGTAAGTCGAGGACGATCTGATCTGTGAAATGTTTTGAGTTTCAATAATTTTTCTTGAGACAAGATGGGAAGTGAAGAAGACGGACGAAGAAGAACTTGAAAGCATCCATGTTGGGTTGGGTGGGGGGAATGAGGAGGGCCACCAGACTTGCAGATTAGACCTAATCAGCTACGGAGTTAAGTTGCAGTGACTGCTGAGAAGAACAGGCAAATGTTGGTCAGTTGTCTGCCTCTGAAAATAGACATTTCCAGCTGTTAAAATCAAAGCTGTTTCCATTCTGTCGAGGTCCACAGACAGCAGAAGAGAAAAATGAAATCAATTGCAGTCTTAATGCCAGTGAAGCTGCAGGCAATTTGAGCTGTTATTCTTGATTTTAAAAAAAAAAAAAACCCATCGAAGCCAAATTTCGAAGGTTTACTTAGTGGTGAGAGCCTCCCCACCCATCAAGTTAATGCAGAAAAAGGAAAGTGTTTTTGTAAGGGGCAGCACCAGAATCCATTAGTTGGCTTGTGTCCGTATATAAATAGATGTGTTCTATTTTTTTCAACATGCTAATAGATTTACAAGTCAGATTAATACGGTATAGCTGTACCTATAGCAATTCCATAGAATGCTAGAGTTGGAAGGGCTACTCTGAGGCCCTAAGTTCTGAGCTGTTTGTGTGTGTGATTGTTTTGCTGTAGTCTATTGTTTGTGTGGCATCTGGGTATGAAAATCTGGGTTCACAGCAACAAATACTTGTTGGGTTTGAGGGTTGTTCTTTCTACATACCTGTATGCAGGGGAAAAGCTTTTATACACCTTAAAATGGGCCAGGAGCAACCTCCTTTCCTTCAGTAAAATCAACTCTAGTGAACATGTGTCAGATAACAAAGGGCAACAGTTGCACAAATTAGTCCATTGTAATGCTGTGATTGTGGGTTTTTGCATTCCAGAGAGTTGGAACGAATTAAGCGTTTTGCTGTCATTATTAATTAACACACTCCATAAAGAGAAATAGTGTTAGGAAAGTGACATTTGCTAAGTTGACTCTGAGATGCAATGGAAATTACAGATGCTTTTTTGTAGCATTCTCATTAAGCTATCAGGAGGAAGGAATTCCTTGAGCATGCGAGCACCAAAGCCAGTTATCTTGCTCAATTAACTATATTGAGCCATTGCATGTGTTCATAATGCTCTTGTTGCTGAATCTCACAGATTAATGCATAACCATTTTGTAGCTCTTCAAGTATTCAGACAGTTTTAACACTTGCTCTCCAACATAAAAGTAGTCTAAGAAGGGTAGGTAGGTTCAAAGCATCACTTTTGTATTAATTCATTAATCAAGTAAATATTTTAAGTATTTCTTTTTAATAAGATTTTATTGTATTTTCAACAACAAACACACAAACAAACAATATATCTTTTTTGAAAATATTTTAAGTATTTCTGAATCCTGCTATGAGTTCCTCCAAATATAAATTGTTGCTTATTTTAAGAAGTGCAAAGAATCTAGTCAACTAAAGTTCAGTACTAAACTTATGGCAGATAGGGATCAACAGAATTCAAGAGGGAATGGACTCGGATAATTTGTGGCAATGTGAAGACTCTAAGCTGATAACACATTTAACTCCATCCCGCAGTTCTGCATGCTGTTTCCCTACAATTCTTGTTATAAACCTCAATTAATCTTTTGTGCTACAGCTGAATAAATGACCTTGATCATTCATCTGATCTTCATCATCTGCTCTTCTCTACTACTGCTTAAGTGCCTCTGTTTTGATCTCCTGAAGTTTTTAGGATAGCCCCTTGCATGCATCACTATGGCAATCCATTTGGGTCTACTAAAACCGATTATTCCTTCAATGCATGTGTGAATCTGGCTCTTTTTGGGTTGAGGCCAGTTTGAAAATAATTTCACATGGGGAAAAAGTAATTCCGACCACTGTCACCCTCTCAGATTCTCCAAAAACATTCAATCCAGATACTCTCCAAACAGTCAGAAAGCAAACCAGGATGGGCTGAAATAATTAACAGGTGGCTTATCTCAATCCTCCACACATTCTTATTCCTTTGGCCTGCACCAATCCAGAAGTGTGATTAATGACCCAGGCAGACTCTGCACCAGCCTCATCCCTCTCTCCAACTCCATAATTGTAAAGATAAAGATCCCAGCAATTATTGCAATATTCCTTCCTGACATTTCACAGCCCAGAGAAGATCTTCTGGATGGTCTCAAGTACAGGTTGGAGCCGAGGAGCAGTAAGATTTCACATCAAACAGAAAGAAAATTATTGACAATCTTTATTCTTATGAGCCTTCTGCTGTTTATGTTTTGTTTGTTTATTCCTCCTCTCCCCCCCCCCCATCCTTCTTCAAATATTAAAGAGTTGACAATGACATGGCACTACATATGACTTGAGGACGTTTGAGAAGAATTTTATTGCGGTTTGTCACAGAAACAGATGAAGTATTGAAAAACAAATTTATTGCCTGTAAGAGTCTGACTTTGACAGCAATGCAGAAGAGAGGGCATGCAGTCTTCATTAGCAAACATTCCCCCCCCCATCCCATTTAGTCTAACGAGCTTGAGCTAATTAAACCAGCTCTGGTGCTGAGAAAGATCAGAATGTGAGTTCTTCGTGACTCATTTTATTAAGAATTCACCATGCGTTGATATAAGATTATGGAGGCTTCTTTGCATCCAGGGTTTTTTTTTTTAACCTTGCAGAGAAAAACTCCTACTTTTCTATTGGTGGCTTTTAATTGTGTTTTGCTGTTTTCGGAGTTGTATACATGCCCCAGAAGAACAGGCTGTTACCATGCTGTTGTGTTGCTGCCCAGCCCCTCTAGGTGTCATTAAAAAAATGAAATGGCCAGAAATGGCTTGGCGAGTTGTGTTTTTCTCTTTTTTTTCCTCGAAGAATTTAGTGATGTGCAATGTGTCGAAAGGGGGGGGTGCTGGTTTCTCTTCTGGAAATGCCATACCAGATGTGATCGATCCCACATATACACACATCTCTTCCTGTCATTCTCAGTTTGAATTTTTTTTTTTATTAAATAGGGTACATTTCAGAAAACTGTTTACTCTCTCTCCCACCCTGGGCCAGACAACAATAAAAAGCTGATAGAATTGAGAACTAGACAATGTAAACCATTGATGCTGGTTAATGATGGCAATAACAATTACATTGGACTATGTCATTTTTTTTTGTTAACAAAGTTGCATCTTTGAAAAAATGTGGATTTTCTTTTCCTATTGCATAAAGTATAGAGGTTGATGGAATCGTGCATGAAATATTATAAGACTGAGATGGATTGAATTAGAATGTAGAATATGGAATAATAGAGTTGGTTGCAAAGGACCTTGGAGGTCTTCTACTCCAACCCCCTGCTCGACTGGGAGACCCTGTATCCATGATGGCAAACCTATGGCATTAGGTTGCTTCTCTCCTTGATTAATTTCCATCCATGGCTTCTTGTCCTGCCTTCAGGTGCTTTTGAAAATAGGTTGAACCCCTCTTCTTTATGGCAGCCCCTCAAATACTGGAATACAGCTAGCAAGGTTGACTCAGCCTTCCAACTTTCCGAGGTCAGTAAAATAAGGATCCAGATTGTTGGGGGCAGTGATTCTGTATACTGCTTAGAGAGGGCTGTAAAGCACTATGAAGTGGTATATAAGTCTAAATGTGACTGCTGTTGTTATCATGTCACCCCAGTTCATCTTTTCTCTAGACTGGCCATACCCAATTCCTGCAACTGTTCTTCATGGGTTTTAGTTTTCAGGCCTTTAATCATCTTAGTTGCTCTTCTTTGCACTTTTTCCAAAGTCTCAACATCTTTTTTTTTTTTTTGCAATGGTGACCAATACTGGATGCAGTATTCCAGGTGTGGCCTTACTAAGGTTTTATAAAGCGATACTAATACTTTGTTTGGTTTTGATTCTATGCCTCTGTTTGTACAACCCAGGATTGTATAAAGACAGCCTTTTTTCTCTGACTGCTGCCATTAAAGCTGAATCCATTATCAGAGTCTCACATCTTGTACCGCTGGCTTCATATGAATTGTAGGGAGGGAGAAATCAGATGAAGAAAATCGACGTCTCGAGGGATAAACCTGCAGCTCCAATGTGGGCGAAAGCTACAATTATACTTTTCAACACTGAAAAGTAAATCAGATGGTACTGCAATCCCAACAGAAAACACAGATTAATTAAAGTCTGCATTTTCTAGATCTGTTATTCAACTCAACACAGCTGTTTGTTGGGTGCAAATATTCCTGCACTGTGATTTTCACCGCACATTCACACAATTGTATGCTGCGTACCAGAAAGAAGTATTAATCGGTCACATTGGCTACTAAACATTTACGTGTAAATTAAGTTCACAAACATAGACAATCTATGAGGGTTTTTTTTTTTGCATCTACTCAAGTGTGAAAGATGTAAGACCTTCATAATACCTTCCCTCTTGTGAATTTCTCATCAATAAACCCATAGAAGAAATAGACATTCCCAAATTCTTTCTATGTCGAGTCATGCGGAAAATGGCTTTTATGAATTTTTATGGAAATTAAAACTCCTCTGTGGAACTTTTTATCACAGATATGCAAACTGCAGCTAGGTTGAGTAGCCAAGAGGGGTTTTTTAACTGATTTGTATGGATTTCACAAAAGGCCCCCGTGAACGCCCTAAGTGCTGTTGACTTCCACTGGGTGCAGGTAGCGTGTTCTGCCTCTGCTCTCCATAAACTAGAGAAGAAATGCTCGTAAGAGAACAAAGGACTAATTTTTCTCTTTTTTAGAAATAAAATATCGCTTTGGCTTCTTTAGCAACCCTAGTATACATAGACAGAAAACAATGGCTGTCTTTTGAAAAATGAATCCGGATTTAACTCAACTCCTGTGCAAAAAAAGCATTTCCATGTAAAATTTCCTCCCAGCCAGAGGTAAAATTCAGCAGGTTCTATCAGGTTCGCTAGAACCAGTAGTAAATTTTCTAAGCAGTTTGGAGAACTGGTTGTTAGAAGAAATCTCCTTTTGTTTTTTCCCACTTTACAGGGTTAATCCTGTAAGGAAGGCAGGAAAGAAACATCCTGGTCTTGTTTCTAGCCTGATCTTTATTGCCCTGCCCACCCAGTCACATGACACCCCCCAGCCACGCCCACCAAGCCATGCCCACAGAACCGGTAGTAAAAAAATTGGAATTCCACCACTGCTCCCCAGCTCACTACATCACATGGAAAAGTCAATTCAAATCCAACACAAAGGCTGCAGAAAATCCTTACTGAGTTGTGTAATTTAGCAGAAAACCATGTTTTCTCTTGGGGCGGTATATAAATAAATCAAAAAATAAATAAATAAATAAATAAATATCCAGGTTTTTCTCTCAGACTCTCTTTGGATCTGACTCTGCCCTGGCCAATTACAAGATGCTTGTTTATCCCAAAGCAAACTGTCTCCCAAAGCTATATCTCAGAGGCATCTTCCTGTGGCCCAAAGCCATTTCTGCAAATAAATATTTTGCTACAGAGAAGCCTTTTTGTTTTGCCAGTTTCCTTTCCAATTTTCTCCAATTCTCACTTTTTACAGGCCAGCTTCCTATTTACAACTATAAGGTATTTTTTCCCTTCTTAAAAGCAGGTAGGGCAGGGAGCCTGATGGCCATCAACAAAGTCGTTGAGACGTATTGGTACCCATGGACTCCATACTATCTGCTGATGCCTTACAGTCCAAGCCTTGCTACCAAAAACCTCGGAGCACATCAAGATCAACATTAGGGGGGGTACTGAAAGGACAAGGCATACTTTACATAAAAAAAATCAAGTCATATTTACTAGAAGGGAGGGAGGGAGGGAGGAAGAAAGGAAGGAAGGAAATTAACAGAAGAGAAGAAGCTACCACCATGGAAACATTGCCTCAGATGCCCTCTGCAATTTAACTCAATCATCATCTACAAATTTCCTAGCTCTGACATAGCTGTTCCTCCTCTGTGGAAGACAAAGCTCTACTTCCAAAGTGTCACCACCTCCTTTCTTAAAAGAAAAGACAGAGAACAAAGGAAACCCCCCCTCCTTCTATTGCCCCTTTCCATCTTTTAATGAAGAACATAATTAGCATTTTCTAATTTAGCAATGTTAATATTAGCAGTAAAATTGCTTTTCGGGATACCAGGCATCTTTATTTAATCATCCATACCTTGAACGCCTGCAGAACATCTAAGAACTCTTAAGGATGCTTCTCCAGAAACCGAGGTGGAGGGGAGAATTTGGGAGTTCAGAAGCATCCGACACCCCATCAAAGAAACCCAGATTCTCTGGGAGTCAGCCTGTATTTCACAGAGGGAAACAAGAGCCACCACAGACCCAGAGACAAAAGTGTTTGGTCGGATCATTGTAGGATGAGGATCATCCTATGCTAGGACCATCACAGGTCAACCCAGAAGAAAGAAAAATCTGGGGAGCAGCAAGCCAAAGGGACAATGAAGAAGAATCTATGGAAAAATTAGAGCAAGCAAACATCAAGGATGCAAAGTGAGTAGGGCTCTCCTAGGATTGGACTAAGGAGGAAGGACTATGTGAAGGTGGCTGAGGAACTCTGGGAGTTGAAATC
Organism: Myanophis thanlyinensis; assembly: GCA_017656035.1. Lineage (NCBI taxonomy): Eukaryota > Metazoa > Chordata > Lepidosauria > Squamata > Homalopsidae > Myanophis > Myanophis thanlyinensis. Next base: position 8,679 of record JAEANM010004799.1, read on the forward strand.
TTCAGGCGGCAAATCCTGATCTACACAGATCAAATCTGTTCACAGTCAAAGGTGAAGACTTCAAATGTCACACCAAATAGATAATATCTATTAAAATCAGGTTGGACGATTTTTTTTCCACATCTGGCTTCCGGGTTCCGGGCTAGGGACTAATATCAAATAGTGGGAGGCCCAAAACAAAACTAAACCTAAGGTTTAATGTAAGTTAAATAAATGTCTATGGAGATTCTCAGCCATCTAGGTCCTAATTGTCTCAAAGATGCTTTTTCAAAAGGAAGCTGGGTGGTTTTTTGAGGAGAAAGCAGATGATGTTTTGCTTCTCATCCCAGAAGCTTCATCAGTTGTGACTGGGTGGTGGGGGAATGGAAGGATAGATAGGTACTGTCATTCCATTGCTTTTTGAAAAAGCACCTTTCAGGTAAATTTAATAGGTAACTCCCAGGTGGAATGTAGCCCAGATTCTCAGGAGGGAGTTAGTGCATTCCAGAGACAGCAAAGTTTAGATAGTTTGGTTGAAAGAAAGAAGGTCAAGATGGCTCTAGAAGATCTCAGAGTATATCTTTAATGATAAGAGTTTTGATTTAGTTTGGCAAGTTTTCTGCCTAAGTGAGGAACAATAAAGGAAGCTTTATGGCTTTCTTAGTTTTTGGAGCCTGGCACATCCCATTTAATAATTGTCTGCTTCTGTCTCATTGGCGTCTATGGCCACTTCCAATGCATGGGATAATGGGGGTGTTTGATTGCTCCCCCCTGCCCCTAATCTAACAAAGATGATTGGGGGACTGGAGGTCAAAACATATGAAGACCAGTTGCAGGAACTGGGCCTGGCTAGTCTAGTGAAGAGAAGGACCAGGGGGACAGGATGGTAGTCTTCCAGTATCTGAGTGGCTGCCCCAAAGAAAAGGGGGTCAACTTATTATCTCCAAAGCACATGAAGGCAGGACAAGAAGCAATGGATGGAAACTAATCAAGGAGAGAAGCAACCTAGAAATAAGGAGAGATTTCCTAACAGTTAAAACAGTGGAATGATTTGTCTCAAGAAGCTGTTGATGCTCCATCACTGAAGTCTTTCAAAAAAAAAAGTCTGGACAACCATTTGTCTGAAATGATATTGGTTGGGAAACTGCCCGAAGGCCTTTCACGTGTCTATGGCTTTCAAAGATCTTTCCTTGTATTTATTGTTGAAATTATAGTTAGAAAGATCTATATTTATGTGGTAGAGGACAAGATATTTCTCACATCGAAAGGGTAGTTGTACAAGTAATGGTTTATTTGAAGTTTAGTCCTGCGAGGAATCTGTTTAATGTTTAAACATGGATGCGTTATTTTCATGTCATCTGTCTGATTCTTACACTTAAAAATAAATTAATTAATGCCTTTTTAAAAAAAAAAAAAGTAAGAACTTGGCATAAATGTTTGAGCCTATTAAATAAGGACTTTCCATGCTGAGCTAAATAGGAATAGTACATTTATATTCAGGGTGTGATCTCTGGATGTCTGCTAATCTGAACAAGATTAAAAAAAATCATCTTGATGGGTTTTAAAACTTGTTTTAATTAAAGTTTCCCTCTTTCATCTCCCAAAGCCCTGCCTTACTTCCTTCATTCTCTCACATAGTTAACTAGGCAAAGCCTCAATTACAGGAGTGAGCACATATGTCTCCCTTTCTCCCAGGTGGGACGGAGAGCCAAACCAAGATTAAAATCTCTGTCTTCTTGTCACTTGAGACCTCAGTTTTGCAGAACTCCTGAGAAAGAGCAGGGCCTAATTACAGAGAGATTTGGAGGGAGGGAGAGAATGCCACTTCTTGGGGGGGGGGGTGTCTACGGGTTGTCCATGCAAGCCAATCAGTGGCTGAGTCCATTCTCTTTTCTGCAAGGACAATGGCCCTGGGAAAACTCTGCAAAGTTGTGTGTGAAAGGAACGAGAGCGTGAGTCTTGAAATGGGCCAGGCTGGGTGTCCACCTAGCTCCATTGGACTAAAAAAAGTGACTTATGACCATTTTTCACTCTTACGACTGTTGCAGCATCCCCAGGGTCATGTGATTTACATTCAGATGCTTGACAGTTGCTTCATTTTTATGATGGTTTTAGTGTCCCGCGATCATGTGATCCCCTTTTGCGATCTTCTGCCAAGCAAAGTTAATGGAGAATCCAGATTCACTTAACAACCATGATACTAACTTAACAACTGCAGTGCTTCACTTAACAACTGTGGCAAGAAAAGTCATAAAATGGGGCAAAACTCACTTAACATATTTCTCACTTAGCAACATAACATTTGGGCTCAGTTGTGGTTGTAAGTTGAGGACTGACTACCTATATTACAGATTCTTATCCTGTTTTATTATGGCAGAATGTCCAGCTGTCTTCACCATTGTATGCCTTTGTGAAAAGCAGGGGGAACCTCTGGATTCCTCAATGCAAGCAGTCCTCGATTTACAACCATTTGTATAGTGACTGTTCGAAGATACAACGGCACTGAAAAGGGTGACTTATGACCATATTCTTCCTTATGACTGTTGCAGTATCCCATAGCCACATGATCAAAATTCAGACGCGTGGGAACTAGCATGTATTTATGACAGTTTCCGTGTCTCGGGGTCATGTAAATCACCTTTTGCAAACTTCTGTCAAGCAAAGTCAATGGAGAAGCCAGGCTCACTTAACAACTGTGCTACCAACTTAATAACTGCCCTGATTTATTTAACAAGTGTGGCAAGAAAGGTTGTAAAAATGGGGCAAAACTTTCTTAAAACTTGTCCTGCTTAGCAATGGAAACTTTGCTGTCAAGTGTGGCCATAGGTTGAGGATTACCTGTACAGTGAGGCCAGCAATTCAGCCCTTCCAGGTCTAGGACTGGTGGAATCTCCAGCTAGACTGGAAGGAAGGGTTAGGAGGGGCCCCAGTCTTTGCATTGCAGGAAGGGCCACAGGCTGGACCTCCCCCCAGAACCCCCAAAGACTTATCTGAAATTGTCCCCGAGGGAACGCAGTCAGTCTGGCGAGATTCTTGTTATGTGGCTGAGTAGCAATAAAACTCCTATTTGATACTCTTCCTTGAGTTCTGGTTGGTTTCGCCTGAAACTATGGCTCTTCTTGACTTCCAAACTGAATTTAAGTTTAAAGCATCCCAAATCTTACAAAGTACTCATATGTAGAATATATCTGCGTGTGAGATTTGAGATAACCTTGGTTCTTTTTTTAAAAAAGGAATCTGTTTGAATTTTGGTGCTTGTGATGTTGTGTTGAACTGTGTGAAGGGAAATGTGACTTGAATGATTGCTGGTCCCAGTAGCGTGCAAACTGTGGTGTAATAAGTTTCCTGCTTGAATAGGGGGTTGGACTAGAAGACCTCCAAGGTCTCTTCCAACTCTGTTATTTTGTATTCTGTATTGCTCTGATATCTAAGTCGATGATCCCTGCATTGCATGGACAACTTGTATCTTCTAAGATTTCAAGGAAAGGCAAGATGAAAGAAACCTAGATTGTTCTTGATGATGGAATCATCTGAGATGGTCTGCATCTGGAATTGAGATTTTTTTTTCATCTAAAGGAAGTTGGGTGAAACTATCTTTCCAGCAATGCCCTGCCTTGTTATTACCATACAAGGTGAAGAATTTGCTGAAGTTTTTACATCTTTGTAAGCTCGCCTCTGAAAGAATTACAAAAGCTCTCCTTGATTGAAATATTATACTGTACATTGTTGTAATTTTATATTGCTGTAATTTCATCTTTTTATTTGCCCACATGGAAATCTATATCAGTCCCTTAAAAGAAGTAGAAAAATACTGATTTGAGTTTTAGAATTGTTCTTAGAAAACCTCAGAAAGGAAGCATGTTCTTTAAAAGATCCACCAGTTGCAGTTTTTAGAAAGGGCAAAGTTCACATACACCAGCAAGGACATGTCAAGGTAGATTTTCATATTGAATGGATAGTTAGCACCAAAGCTAAAGATAAACAAGGACGATACTGAAGAATATAGTGAACAACCAACATTATTTAAATCGAAAAGACAGAACTGTAAATTTCCTTGTGGAGTTGTGGTCTGGATTTTATTGTATGGCTTGGGGCTTTTGCTAAAAATCAGTAGGCATGGGGACGGGGATACTCATATGGTTTGTCCGTATGTCTCAAAATGTATGATATTAGGCAGCCTTGGTATAGGGCTGTAATGTACTGCGCAGGCACGGCCGAAGTTCCCACTCCGGTCCGTCAGCAAGAACTTTGGACCCGACAGCTGATTGGCTGTCGGATGGGCATTTCCCATTGGCTGAGCCGCCCAGCCAATGGGAGGCGCGGAAAGTGACACCGCGGCAAAATTATAAAAAGCCGCGGTTTGCTTTCCTCCTCCACTTACGACTAGAGCAAAAGCTCATCGTGAGTTTTGCTCGCGGTTTGGAATAAATGGGACCCCTCGCGGTCATCCAAACTGACCTCGCGTCTGGGTATTTCTTGACGGATTTTGACCGGGTTTTCGGCTAAAACACCGGCGACGAGGATGGGATCTTGAAATGACCAGCACCCATGACAGCCGAACAACAGAAGACCCACGATGACCGCGACCCCTCCAGCCGCTGATCCAGCTGCCGCCACAGCCGCACCACCGGCCCCAGCGGCACAATCAACGCAAAATTCAAATGCGGGGCATTGCGAACCATTAACTATTTCTGAGTGGGTCTGGTTGCTCTTGCTTGACATGTTATTTGCAAGCTTTTTATATTGGGGGGGGCTGTGGAGATACCTGGGGTGTTGTAGCTTAAATAAAATTCTTCCCCCTATGAATCAAGGACATGGGTGCAAGTGTTCGAAAGGTGGAGACTGAGGGCATCTAACAACTGGACTGTATGCTGATTGGACCATGTGACTGGACACTCTGGGGGGCAGTGACAAAGTTTTACTTTAAATTGGGTGTGAAACTGGCGGGAACCTAGAGCCAGTTTTCCACCAGGAGTATGACAATTTGATATGGCCCAATAAAATGTTTTTCGAGGAATTTGCCTGACTCTGAGTTCTTATCTCACATGGGATGTGTTATTTGGAATCCTGAAATCCAACCACATCTCACTGAGACACTGGCTTTCAACCACCACTGCTTTGGGTCTCCTTGTCTTGAGGAACAGAATCCCAAGAAGTTAAAATGAACATGTTCTACCTTAATATTGTAATTTAATTGCAATATTAAAAATTGCAAGCACATGTTAAAGATTCAGTATCAGATTTCTAAATTCTCTGTAGACCACATCCGAACTTCCCAAGATGCGGCCACAGATACCTCTTGGAAAGTTTGTATATGGTCTCCAGAGATTTCAAAAAGGTGGTACTGAACCTATAATATGCTTGCAATTTTTAATACAAGAGAAAGGGTAATTATTGAAAAGTGACTGCAAGAACAAACCTGTTAATCTTATTAATTATATTTCATTTAATAGTGCTTAAATATAAATCAAATTAATCAACTATAAATCAATACACAGATGCTATTCTGGCCTAATCCACTACTTGGAGTACACCTTTGGTATGTCACCCATAGACCAAGAGCAGAGTAAAAATTGTCCAGTGTGGAACAAAAGGCATTTACCTTCCAGCAGAGGTGAAATTCAGCCGGTTCTAGCCGGTTCACTAGAACTGGTAGTAAATTTTCTAAGCAGTTCAGAGAACCGGTAGTTAGAAGAAATCTTTTGTTTTTTCCCACTTTACAGCGTTAATCCTGCAAGAAAGGCAGGAAAGAAACATCCTGGTCTTGTTTCTAGCCTAATCTTTATTGCCTTGCTTGCAGAAACTGCTCACCCAGTCACACGACACCCCCCCAGCCACGCCCACCAAGCCACGCCCACAAAACCGCTAGTAAGAAAAAAATGAATTCCACCTCTGCCTTCCAGACATGGAAGAGAGATCAAAAAGGAAACAGGATCCAATCTGGGTCAATCATCGGAACACATTCCAGTAGAGAGAAGTTCTCTGAGGATGGGCTCCAGCATGAGTCCGGAAGCTCGGAAGACTGAACCTCTGGTCCTAGTGACGGACCCAAATTGGATCTTGCAACATTATTGTGGGACACATATCTTTGTCTTCATTTGTGAAAAAACCCCAATGCAATGGTTGAATACAAATAAAATGAAGTAGGTAAAATAAATACATAAAACAAAAACGAAGTCAGCAGGTGAAAGGCAAACAATAAGAACCAAAAAATCAAGCCTGCTGATATAAAACTGCCTACTTAGGAGATGCTCCAGCTGATGCTTCTGTCTGTTTTATTGCAAGCATCCTGTATCATGTCAAAAGGGTCAAGAAACAATAATACAAAGTGGGAGAAAAAGCAATGTGAATTTCCTGAAATACAGAGATGTTACAAGAAAGACGCCTTTTGTACTTCATGGACAAATTCAGGCAGGCCTTGCTGAGTGAGAACATCCATCGTAATGCCAACAATGGCTAACTGGATGTTTCTCAGAAGCAACCCGGGAAGGCCACAACAAGCCATGGCTGGTAAAATACTTCCTTTGGTTGTAGCCAACGGCCATTGGCTGATACACCCATGTATATGACAGATGCACTGGCAGTCACAACTCTTGGGTATCCCAGTCTATGTATCCATCATTCAGTGTGCGAAAAATCCTCAAGAAAGTGTCAACAAATGAAAGAGGTTGGACTGGATCACAGAAATAGGAAGTTGAATATCTACTTCAACTTGCATTCTGCAAGGGATCCATCACATTACAGCAGAATGATTTTCCACCCCTACTTCTTTTTGTTTACAAAAATGATGTTAAGTTCAAGTATGCTTAGTGTACCTCCATTACTTTAGAAGATAACTAGGCTAAACCCGAGGGGGGCATAATAAATTTGGAGTCTCTATAGGCCCCATAAGAGACCTAAAAATAGCCCCATAGAATATAGCATAGAACATAGCATCCTAAGCCTGGAAGAGACCTTGGAGGTCTTTTAGTTCAACCCCCTGCTCAAGGCAGGAGACCTCATACCATCTCAGTTAACTGGTTGTCCAATCTCTTCTTGAACAGCCTGATTAAAAATAGCACCAACACCGACTTGGATTCTCATCTTGACTTTTATCTGGTATCACTTACCAAGCCCCCTCCCCCTTTACCTGGTTCTAATTTACCTTGACTGTTAGTAGTTCAGATTCTTGCCAGAGTAGAGTTTATTTCTTTCTATCTGTATATTGGTAGCATACAATAAACTCTATCCCAGCACCAAACTCTATCCTTGTACCTGAGAATTACTAACGAGAGGAGGGGGGCCCTGAACTGTATGGACTGGATTGGGGTGAAGAAAACGCTCCAATTAACTGTGGGTTAAAAATAAGCATTCGTACAAATATAAAACCTATTGCAAAGGTTTGTCCCGTTTATTGTCGCATGTTGATTGTTCACTCTGGAATAATCCAAGTTTTGCAAACCAGCTTCTGTCCACCACCTTCTCTACCATTAACTGAACACAGAATCACTTCCCATGTCAAGCAAATTCTTCAGTCCATATCTGCTGATATCTGACAAGGGAAATTAAAACTCTGGTTGCAAAACCTCACCACCTTCCATTGTTCATTCTAAAGTGAAATTAAACGAGATAGTACGGCAAACTAAAGATTGCTTTTTTCTAGTCCCCTTGGACTGTCCATCTTTGGTCCACCTTTCTTTCAGTACCTACTAGCCTACTTTGAGCAAGCACCCAACCCATGCCTTTGTCAAATGCTCTGCATGAAAAAAATCACATTAAGCCCACTTTTGAAACAAAAGCAAAATTCACACAGAGAAAATTGCCCTTCTTTTAGCCGAAAACCCGGTCAAGAAATCCGAAATCCGTCAAGAAATACCCAGACGCGAGGTCAGTTTGGATGACCGCAAGGGGTCCCATTTATTCCAAACCGCGAGCAAACCTCACGATGAGCTTTTGCTCTAGTCATAAGTGGAGGAGGAAAGCAAGCCTTTTATAATTTGCTGCGGTGTCACTTTCCGCGCCTCCCATTGGCTGGGCGGCTCAGCCAGTGAGAAATGCCCATCCAACAGCCAATCAGCTGTTGGGTCCAAAGTTCTTGCTGATGGACCAGAGTGGGAACTTCGGCCACGCCTGCGCAGTACATTACACCCCTCCCCTCTTGGATAGAGTGTTCGAGATCTCCGTATCGCGCAGGCGTAGTCCTTTAGGTAAGTTGGGTGGTGCCGTGTGCGAGTTGAACGGCGCAGGCTCTGTTCATTTGAGTTGCCGCCGCTGCCATGGAAGGACGTGCCAGGGACCTCTTCAGTTCCTGGTGGTTCTGGCGGCGGCGGTGGCGGCAGTGGCGTCATTTGCGGGGACTGCGGCTGCTGGGCCTCGGCGGCTGGTGGTGGTGTGAGTCTGGCCCCAGGTACATAGTGTGCGACTCCCCCCTGGGTGCTCATTTCTCTTTGGTCGGTAGGCCCCCCCCTCCCCTCTGGGTTCACTTCCCACATTTATCCTTCCCCGTAGCTGGTCGATGTGCCTTTTCCAGGTTCGGCCATCGTTCAATTTAACCTCATACGATTTGGGGTCAGTCGGCCGGCTGATGGTCCCAGGCACCCATTTGGGTGGGCCTGCGTAATTCCTTGCGTATACCCCTTCCCCCTCTAAGAAGGTCCTTACCCTTTGGGTGGGGAGTGTGGTTGGGAGGGGGGGTCGTCCAGGTGGACTCTGCTTAGGGGAATCTTTATTTTGCGCCCCATTAAAAATTTGGCGGGGCTGCGGTTGGTCGTTGGGGAGGGGGTGGAGTGCTGGGCAAGGAGGAAGGTATTGATTTTTTGCTGCAAGTTTCCAAACTGCATGCAGTTGATGGCTTCCTTCGTTGTCCGTATGGCCCGTTCCACTCGTCCGTTTGCCATGGGTCTGTATGGGGTGGAGGTGGTGTGGCGGATTCCCAGGCTGTTGAGAAAGTTTTCGAAACTGGCTGCGATGAATTGGGGGCCGTTGTCAGACACTAGGATGTCCGGAATTACATGTGTTGCAAAGGTGGCCTGCAACGCGGCTATGGTGGCTTCGGTGGAGGTTGAACGCATCGGTTGGACTTCGGTCCAGTTTGAATGGGCGTCCACTGTGATGAGTAACATCTGGCTCTGCACTGGTCCCACAAAATCCACATGGATTTGGGACCAGGGGTTCTGAGTGGCATCCCATTTCAATGTTGGTGCTGCCGGAGGGGCAGAATGTGATGCTTGGCAGGGCTGGCAGCGCTTTACTGTACCCTCGATGTCATCGTCAAGTCCGGGCCACCACACGTAACTTCTTGCCAATGATTTCATCCTGACCATGCCCAGGTGGCCCTCATGTATTGCTGTGAGGATTTGTCCACGCAAGTGGGGGGGGGGTACAACGACCCTGTGTCCCCACATGAGGCAGCCCCGCTGGGTGGACAGTTCCGCTTGTCTGCTTTTGAAGGGTTTGAACTGGTTTCCCCTCCGCGTTGGGGGCCACCCTTTTAGAACCCATTGTAGGACAGCGGCAAGGGTAGGATCCCTGGTTGTATATTTAGCAATTGAGTCTGCTGTGACAGGATTGTCCGGAATGTGTTCCATTAGTAATAATGGTAGAGTTAGTGCTGGGTCTTGAGTACTGGATAGGTCAGGACAGCCTTCTGGGCAGTGGTGGAATTCAGTTTTTTTTACTACCGGTTCTGTGGGCGTGGCTTGGTGGGCGTGGCTGGAGGAGTCATGTGACTGGGTGGGCACTTTCTGTAAGCGGGGCAATAAAGATTAGGCTAAAAACAACCCCAGAATGTTTCTTTCCTGCCTTCCTTACAGGATTAACCCTGTAAAGTGGAAAAAAACAAAAGGAGATTTCTTCTAACAACTGGTTCTCTGAACTGCCTAGAAAATGTACTACTGGTTCTAGCAAACCTGCTAGAACTTGCTGAATTTCACCTCTGCTTCTGGGTTATAGGTTCAAATTCTGAATATCCTCTCTTCATGTCAGGACTCTGTTCTTCAGGCAACGAGTATTATCCTCAGGGATTTGGTTTATATGATCTCTGTAATCATAAATCAGGGATTTCCAAATTTGGCAACTTTCAGACCTGTGGACTTCAATTCCCAGAATTCCTCAGCCAACTGTGTTGGCTGGGGAGTTCTAGGAATTGAAATCCACAGGTCTTAAAGTTGCCAAATTTGGAGACTCCCGTTCTAAATAAATGAGCCAATCTGGATTGCACACAGCATCTGGGCAGATAAAAGATGTGATCCTTCAGAGACTTGAAATATATATTCCCCCCTCCCTTAAATCAAGCACCATTTTTTCTCTAAACCAGAATGTTCCAACCTATCTGCATATTAATGTTCACATTAAGGCTGATGACCTCCAGATGTATTTCGGCTCTCATAATGTCCATTTGACCTGGCTGGCTGAAGAATCATGCAATCAATATCCTATATAACTGAAGGTGCTAGGTTGAAAAACCTCACCTTTGATGTTCTACTGAGCTTTCCTCCTCCCCCTCCTAAACTATTTTTTAATGAAAAATGTATTTGTAAGGTCCCAGTTCTTTGCTGCTCAAAACACAGCATCATTGCCCAAGGTTTTATTTTAGAGCTGAGGTTATATCTAGCTCCTTTGAGCAGTATTTTCACACAGACTGTAAACATTGGTGATCACATCATGGAGAAGTTCTGAAATTGCTTTTACTCCTGTAGAGTTATTGGATTTCTGCAGCAATTTCAGGCTCAAGAATCTGTATGCCCCTGTGCTTTAAAAAGGCATCGTTTTGCTTGCCAATTAATGGAAGTAGACAAGATCTCTACAGTATTTATTCTTGCCGGCAAACTTTATGCAAACAAACAAACATTGAGCCAGTAACAAATTCTGAAGTTTCCTCTGACTGATTGCGTATGATCACAGTGCTAGAAGTTTAAGAGCCATCTCCCTGGCTAGAAAAATTGGGATCTTTTGATTCCTACGAATTAGCTCAGAGGTCCAGTGGAATGCAGAGGAAGGCACCCAGATATCTCCACTGGCAATCACTAAAATTTCCTGCCCCATCTGTGATTGTAAATGTTGAATGTAATACTACAAAATGAAACGCCAGCCCAATGTACCTTGAAATGGGCCCCATAGGCTTTCTGAGAAAGTGAAAGTTATGGGGTTAACAGCAGTTCAGTGTTTTGCTTAGAAGGGTACAAAAGAAGGAAACACTGGGAGCTTCTGCACCAGAGACAAATTCCTTATGTGTCTAACTACACTTTGCCAAATAAAGTCTTCCCTTCCCTTCCCTTCCCCTCCCCTCTCTTCCATACCATTCTATGCCATTCCACACGCGGTCCTCGACCTAAGACCACAATTGAGGCCAAAATTTATGTTGCTAAATGAGACATTTGTTAAATGAGTTTTGCCCCATTTTATGACTTTTTTTTTGCCACAGTTAAGTGAAGTGAATCAGTGCAGTTGTTAAGTTAGTGAATCTGGCTTCCCCGTTGACTTTGCTTGTCAGAAGGTTGCAAAAGTTGATCACGTGAACCTGGGACTCTGCGACCATTGGAAACACGAGTTGGTTGTCTAGCATCTGAATTTTGATCAGGTGATCATGGAGGATGCTGCAGCTGTTGTAATTGTGAAAAACAAGTCACTTTTTTCAGTGCTATTGTAACTTTGAATGGTCACTAAATGAACTGTTACAAGTTGAGAACTGCATTCTATTCTATTCTAT
>JAEANM010004800.1:0-20342 GCA_017656035.1 Myanophis thanlyinensis
TTTATTTATTTATTTATTTATCATAACTTCTATACCGCCCCCTCTACTTCAAGTAACCCTCGAGTAACCCTCTAGATGGGGTAACCCTCTAGATATTGGATTCTGACTCTCATCATTTCTAGCCGAAATGATTAGTGATACAGAATTGTACTTCAGTAGCATTTACATGGCCTCAGATTCTGCTTACCTGCTTTAGATGACTGACAGCTATTTGGCATGGCTTGCTTTTCAGATGAAAATTTCATACTGGATAAGTGTATCTCCAAAGCTTGTGGAGATACCGTAGATAGTCCTTGACTTATGATCAGTTGCTTTCCATTGAAAGTTATGACAACCCCCCCCCCAAAAAAAGCTACTTATAACTATTCTGAGTTCCAATGGTTGCAGACACATACATACACACACATACACGTCACATGATTACATTTTGTATGCTTGGCAACTGGCTCACTTTTATGACCACTTGCAGCATTCCATAGTTATGGAACCATAATTTACTTTTTTCCCCCCCAGTGTTTGGCCTTTGGGGTTGTTTTTGGCAAAAAAACAGTCACAGGAATACATTGACTTACTCAACAGGGTTAATCCTGTAAAGATTAATTTTACAGGGATAATTTGTAAATAAGGCAGTTGTTTCTAGTCTAATCTTTATTGCATTGCTTACAGAAACTGCCTCTCCCATTATTATACTGTAACTTTGGTGAAGTTTAATTCTGTGCTTGGTGATGTTTAATCCTGTGTTTATTGATGGGATAATTCAGCTTTGTTTGGAAAGAAAAAGGTTAATCTCTGTTCCTGAAAAAAATCCTTTTTCAGAAATCTGGCAGGTTACTGTGTCTGTTTGTTCTGGTAATTGGTTTAACAAGCAACAGCTACTCCATTGTTTCATTCTAGCTTAATTGCTTTCTTTGCAGTTAGGTTTATCTCAAATGTTTACACTTGAGCTTGCCTAGAGTGTGAGCTCTGGCAATGAGCTTGTGCTTTAGTTTTAAAAGAATTATTTGTATTGTGTTTGAACTTTGTTCTGTCTCATGGTTTCTTTTTCTATCTAGGGAGGGGTTCTTCCTTCACTGCTTTAGTTGTTCTTGGCATTGTCCTTTTCAGGTGTACTTCCAAGAGGCAAGATGCAAGCTTGGCACTGATATTTTTACTGCCTTTCTGAGGAGCACATGATCTTTCTTTAAACATGGATGATTTTCCTTAGGATATCTTATGAGATCAGCTGGTATCTTTAAGTGGTACAAATGGATCTAAGAATTGCTTCTCCTGGGTGTGCTCTTTCTGGAGAGCTTAAATGACTTCTCTGCTAAAGGGTTTCACTTTATGACCAAGAGTTGGCTGTTGATAGTTATCATTGCATTTTAACTATTTTAATTCCTCAAGGTGCTCTGGCACCCTGCCTGATTTGTAACTCCATCTTGCAGGTATTTCTAATCTAATTATTGGTATTTAGGGCAGCTTTCTGAAAGCAAAGAAGCTTTTTGTATTTTTGTACAGGTAATCTTTGCCTTACAACAGTTCATTCAAAGTTACAATGGCACTGAAAAAGTGACTTATGACTGTTTTTCACACTTACAACTGTTGTAGCATCCCCATGGTCACTAGAGGTGAGGCGAAGTGCAGCACCCCTGGACACAAGTGACATCAAATTGGCCACACCTACACAGTCACATTACCACCAAGCTACACCCACAGAACCAGTAGTAAAAAAAATTGAATTCCACCATTGCCTTATGAGCCTTAGGTGTGAGATATTTTCTGTGCTAAATCCGTTTGGAAGGATTGTGATGTTAATCAGGTAAATAATGAAGTCAGGTTCCACAAAAGCTTCGGTAGTCAGAAGACAATGAAAAGTAAGATGGTAACATGTATAAAGAAATCATATAGGCCTTTGAACCAGCTGGACAATTCTAGTTTGGTATTTTGTGGGTAAAGCCCAATACATGTAAAAATGGTTGATGGAGAAAGCTGAGTCAGTCTACCTCTTTGGCCTAGTTGGTTTGCAAACCAGTCTCACCTGATTTCATTGCTGTATATTGATGAGAATATTCCATCTACCTGATCAGGAAGAATGATAATTTGTCTTGGCATATCAGCTTTCTTGAGCAAAGGCACCAAATACTCCTCTACCTATAATGGTTTCATGGCCCACAGCTCTATTCTTCCTGTTATTAACAAGGATATTAATTAGTAATCTTCCCGTAAGGATATTAATTAGTAATCAGTAATCTTTCCGTTACTAATGAAGCTGTTTGGGATCTACATTGCATTATGTATGGCAGATTCTGAAGGGCTTTTGAGCAAGAAGGACAGGCTATGAATATAGTCCAGGACTGAAGAAGAACTTGTGTCAGTTAAATTAACTTTATAATCTTTCTCTTTTCTAGAAAGTTCTTTAGCTGAAATAATTCAGGAGTGATGTCTCCCTGCTCAACACAATCATTTTAGTTTCCAAAAATTCTTGGCCGCTGTTTGTTTTATCTACAAAGTACTTAGAAAGAAGGCATGTTAGAAAAAGAGACTAAGCTATTTGATTTTTCATGACCTTATGCTGATATTTTAGTCTTTCCTCTTCGAATTTCCTCTTCTAGTATTTCACCTGCATATCAATTGTCTGCAGTTATTCAGAAAACTTCAAACACATAATATGATTGGCTGGCCCTAATATTTTATCTTATGGGCCTATAATACAATGAAGATTTTTATTTGCACAAAATGAAAGCTGATCTGTTTTTACATTGTATCTATATTATAGCACCTTCCATAATTTTGCACCCTGTTTAAGAATAGGGCACTTTCTAATATACAGGAACGTATCCTTTACCTGTAATGATCTTATTTTTATTGGGGAAGGCTCTACCACACAGGATTTTGATGCTATTAGTCACATGATATTCCTCTTCTTGGGCAGTAAAGCTGATATATTTATTTTTTACTTCTGGGCCAATTGTAGTGCATCTTGATGCAGCTTGGCATGGTGTGTGAGCAATCTATGTTTTAAAAGTTATTTCCATCTGTAAGCACTGTTGCCTTACCTGGCATCAAACCATCTGAATTCAAGAGGTTTGGAATATAATCTCTGGAATATTTCACAGACTCTTATAAGCAAACACAGAATCTTATAAGCAAAATCAGTATTCATGCCTTTAGTCATATTCTAATCTGTTTTGCAATCTCTTGCTTAATCCAACATCCTAGTCTTTGTTAGTCGTTGTCTTCAACCCAATTTTGACTGCCTGAACTAGTCCCTGCAGTTTTCTTGGCATGGCTTTTCGGTACTGACTTGCCCTTGCTTGACTCCCAGGACTGAGAAGGAGTGATTAATCTCTGGGTTTGAGGGAGTGATTAAGTTTTTGGGCTTAAGTAAATCAGGGATCCCCCAACCTGCTCCATGCCAGAAACCAGGCCATGCAAACAAGCAAAGCCCCATCTGTGGGATGCAGGCAGTCCCTGAAACCACGCCCTCTCCAGGCTATGGAAAAGCCTCTCTCCACGGAACTGGTACCTGTTGCCCGAAAGGTTGGAGGTCACTGAAGTAAATCATCTGTCCCCCTCCTATCATGCACAGATACTATTTAACAAGCCTGTAACATGGCTTTAGTTGTTGGGAATAGGCTACAACACTGCAGCCACATCAGCCTTCTTGCATACAGTGGGAATTTATTGCAGGAAAAATAATGTTCAGGTAGCTCCCACTTCTATCAACAGCTCAAATCCATTTTAGAAAACAATAGCTTATACTAAAAAGAAGAAAATGGAGATGATTTTTTTCCTTTTATTATTATTTATTATTTCCATGTTGGATGAAGAAGAAGTGGTTGTTTAGCTTATTCTCTCTACTTGATGTATTGAGGGCAAGACAAGAAGTAACAAATGGAAACTTATCAAAGAGAGGTCCAATCTAGAACTAAAGAGAAAATTTCCTCATGATGAGAATAATAAATCGGTGGAATGGCTTGCCTTCAGAAGTTGTGGGTGTTCCATCACTGGAGGCTTTTAACAAGAAACTGGACAGCCACTTGTCCAGAATGGTATAGGGCAGGAGTGTTAAACTCAAGGCCAGCGGGCCGAATCCAAATATGGTCAGATCTGGCCTGCGGGGCTGACCTAGAAAATTAAGGGCCAGCCTGCATTGCTTTAGCTCAGTCTACTCAATGTGGCTTGGCCTGGTCTACCCAATGTGGCTTTGGCCTGGTCTACCCAATGCGAAGAGGAAACATTGGGCCAGCCTGGCTTCGGCCCGGTCTACCCAGTGCAAAGAGGAAACATGCCAGAAGTTTGGGGAGTGGTGTCAAGCTGGCCACACCCACCCAGCAGCAACACCCACCAGTCAGCACACCCACCCAGTTGGCCATGCCTACCCGGCCCCGCAAGGTCAACCACAGCCCTGATGTGGCCCTTAATGAAATTGAGCTTGACACCCCTGATAGAGATCTCCTGCTTGGGCAGCAGGTTGGACTAGAAGATGTCCAAGATTCCTTCCAAGTTTGTTATTCTGTATTTTATTAAAAAAAAAACAACTAATCAAGGTTCACAAAATGTTTGTCTGCGGACAGTGTTTTTTTAAAAAATATTTAGGACTTTGCATTTAACTGTGGCACAGAGTTTTTGTAATAGACACCATGTAATACTATGAGTATATACATGAAGTCTAGAGGTGTACATGCAATCACCATTAGACTGGCAATATGCAGGGTGTGCAACTTTGTGAATTGCACAGCCGGTTTAGCACAACTGGTATGAAAACAGATCCACTTGTGAACTTGTTGGCATCATAAATCTTTCAAACTTCCCTCTGTAGTAGATTGACTAAGACAATTTTGCACAAAGGCACCTTTACTTTCACAAGACTAGCAAAAGAATTTTCAGAACCATGTAGGAATTTCCTTGGTTGAGACATAAGCACTTCTGCGAAAAACTAAGTGAATGTACAGAGATAGACATGCTGCAATTGGGTATTATGAAAAGCATAGAAACTTGACTAGAACCTGTGTAATTATTCTAATTAGACTGAATGTACATCTATTACTCAATGCATTTGCTTTTCATATGGAGAAATGTACCTCATATTACAGCAGATTCATCTTTACCTGTAAATCTTTTATCGAAGGCACAGAGATCTGGAATTTCCAAGCCACATTAACTGAAAAGTATATATCACGTTTTTGTAAGTTGAAAACTGTTACTGCGGACCTATGTATGCACACCTTTTTCTTATCTGATAAATGATAATCTGGTTTATAATTTCAGCTTGTCCCTCCTCTCTAGGTTTAAACAACTTTCAAAGATACCGAATACTTCCTTGGAGTTAGAAGGCAGGAATTAATAAAGCTGAATATCATGATGATATAGCATTAGTGACACTCTACTCAAAAGTTCTGAAAGACCATATTGATTTCATGTAGATGTTAGATTGTCCAAGGGTCACGACAGAGTCCTATCCGTTTGGATGCCAAACAATATTTGCCCACTACCATTTTCTCAACTGACATGACCAGGGCTGGAATCTCCACAAAGCAATGCCCCAAATTCCTATTTCAAATGGCCCCCAAAAATATTATGGTCAGTGGTAAAAGCTGCTGAGAGGTTCCCACCATCTGGCTTCTGACATAAGTCATATATCACAATAGCCTTGGTGTATCCAAGTAACATCCCAGATGAAATGGATCCAGAAAAAATGGTTTTATCTAGGTGCGTCTGGAGCAGTGATGATATTCAGCCTGGTTGGTACCGGTTCTAGTGAACCAGTAGCAGTGACAAGATTTGGCTCTGCCCACCCTCCCTGGCCTATCCTGTCCTTATACCCCACTCTTTTTTTTCTTTCTTGCTCACCTGAATCATGCAGAACAGCTGTTTTGTGCAGCTCCACAGCCCTCCTACTTTACCCAGGCTGCCTCTGGTAAGGAAAATCTTGCAATTTTGAAGCCACGCAGCAGAGCAGATGGTGCGCACACACAAAACCGGTAGTAAAGCTGTTTGGATTCCACCACTGATCTGGAGTGGCAATGCCACTATTTACACAATCATCTTATTCAAGAATAGAACAGTGGAGACTGGCCTGTAATTAGAAAGAACTTCTGAATCAACAAAGGTTTTTATGAACTACTGTTTTGAAGCACATAGAGGGACACAACTCATTTTAAAGAGGCATATATCATTTCTTCCCTTAACCCTAGGATCAGTCCTAATCTGCTCATTTTTATCAGAGAAGAAACAAGTAGTGATCCTCTGTCCCTGAGTTTTACAGACTCTAAACAATTTGTGTGAATCTGATAAGTACTTGCCAATCCAGTCTTGAAAAGAGATCAAGAGAATTGTCTATTGCATTCTACACCTTCTCCCCCAAAGGTGCTGTAACAGGCTTCATTTCTTTTTCCCTTCCATTAAAATTAAATGTCCAGAGAGAGATTTATTCAAGTCTTTTGTCTTAGCTCTTCCTAGATACAGGACAGTTAAAAGGTGAGATAAAAATCTAATAAAAATATAGTTGAAAACGTAGTCAAAAATTAGCAGGTTATAAATTAATGTGGGATTTCTGAATACAAAGTGGATAAAAGTCATACCATATTTAACCGTGGTTGAAAAGAAGAAAGTGTGAATTTAACGAATGTGGCAAATACCAGTGGGTAGTAGCAATTGGACAAAATCACAAAATATCGAGATCTGAAAAATCAAAGTTGAAAGATGATGGCATAAACCATCTGTGGTGGTCTCAGTGATTAACAACACCCTGGGTGGGTGGCAAACGAAAAAAAAATCTTGAATTGCATTTAGAAAATCTACACATTTACAAAATTTCCATCTGTCAATTACAAAAGGCCATATTGCTTGTATCTGCACATATACTAAGTATTGCATTACTAGGTCCTTGGGATACTAGGTCCTTGGGAAGTAAGTGCATATGAAGGCCAGCGTCAGCTAAAGTACATGCAGCTATGATTTCACTGTTGTATATATAATTTTTTTAATATGTATAGTTTTAATAGATTTGTCTTAGCTCTTCCTAGGAACAGGACAATTAATTTTACTGATATTCTAATTGTTGATTGGGAGCCACCCAGAGTTCAATATATGATATTTTAATGTTTTTAAATAAACAAGTAATAGTATGAAAGTGGGGGCCTTGAGGTTGTGGAATGAGAATTTTCCAGGACTTAAGAAAGATCATATTCAGGCTGGTGAGAGAAGTGAATAAGTGGAGTGTATCACAGTTGTTCTACATGGCTGTGTTGAATTAGCAGAAAAGTATGTTGGTATATGTTGTGAGGCTTATCTATGATTCTGCAATAATAGTGACAAAAGCTACTGTCATTCCAAAGCAAGCTAAAAAGAGCGATTGATTGACTATACCAGTTTTGCTTCCTGTACTTGCAAGCAATAAAATAACCACCAAGAGGAGTTGGGACATTTGGAAACCCATGAATAAATTAGAATGGTGATTGGTGAGATCTCCTTGTTTGGAATGCATAGTTTAAATGTAAGGCTGTTCATGTGAACACATGGCAAAGGAATAAACTCCATGATCAACTCAATGGCTTATAATGAAAAATTAAGGAATATAGTAAAGGATTAAAAATGATAAGAATTCTTGAATATGGGACAGACCGTTGTTCAATATACCAGTAGTAGTGTCAATAGTGGATCTGGAGAAAACATTGAAAAGGAGCAGAGCAAAGCCAACTGAGAGTGAAAGTAAAATGGTATCAGGAAGAGAAATGACAAGCTGTACATGTATTAATTCCCAACAGAATGAGTGAATGGAAAATGGACCTAAGAAAAGAATTGTGGGAGTTGCCTGGAACTAATTGGAATCAATTAGTCCCAGGAAGCCACAGAAATGTGTCTAGTTGCTTTAATGGGAAATAGGGAGAAATGTTTGAGGAAGTGAAAGAGATTGTGGATGATTTTTAAAAATGCACATAAGAGCATTGTTGCAAAATAAGGATGAGAGAAAAGGCATTTTACAACGAGAGAAAAATAAAAAGCATGTATGTATGTATTCAAAAGACAAATGCAGAGTGATTTTGATGGGAAAATATTGTAGAAAAGGAGTTGAAAGTAAATTTTTAAAATGCTGAGATGCTTTTGGATGAAAGAAAAGTGAAGTAATGCTTTAGACCAGGGGTCAGGAACCTATGGCTCGCAAGCCAGGTGTGGCTCTTTTGAGAATTTCATCTGGCTTGCAGAAAAAAATAAGTCTTGTCACCGGAAGCCCTTGTGGGCAAGCGACATCGCAGCTGCCATTTTGAAAATGGGCAGAGTGGCGGCCGCAATTTTGGATGACACACGAGGAAGCTGCAAATGCCGTCTCTGGCCCCAGCGACTATCTCAGACAACCTGGGGACCCTGTACGTGAGACAGCACCATTTTGGAGGCCACATGTGTTCAAAGCAGCCTCCCTCGCTGGCCGGCAACCTTGTGGGCAAATGATGCCATGGCCACCATTTTGGAAGAGGGCAAAGTGGTGGCCGCTATTTTGGATTGTTTTTATTTTTTATTTTATCAAGATTTATTCACAAATTTGCCTTTGTGGAGAGAGCAGGTTCTGCTGTGTGTCTAATTATATGGCTCTTACTGAAATAAATTTCCAAATATTTTGCTTTCATGGCTCTCTGAGTCAAAAAGGTTCCCAACCCCTGCTTTAGACATTAGTATGAGAATGATAGTAGTATGTAGAAGAGTGGAATGGGAAATCAATTTTAACAGATGTCAATACCCTTGGGAAAAATGATGAAAAAATAAACGCTATAAGAATATTAAAAAACAAATAGTAAGGCTGTGGGTGTAGATTGTGTAATTGGAGAAATGTTAAAATATAGATGAGAATGCTTTAGTGCGTGACGAAGTGATTTGTTTGTGTGAAAAATGCTGTTATTGTGCACTTGTGTGAAGGGAAGGGAAGGGAAGGGAAGCATAAGTGTGCAAAACTGAAGGGGATTCTTTGGTTTAATAGGCTTGAGGAAATCTTTAAGAACATTCTGACTGAACAGATTTAAGTGACAACGAGGATAATTTGGGAAGTGTAATGTGGTTTAAGGGACGCAGTGGCTCAGTGGCTAAAATGCTGAGTTTGTCGATCAAAAGGTTGGCAGTTCAGTGGTTTGAATCCCTGGTGCCACATAACAGAGTGAGCTCCTGTTACATGTCCCCGCTTCTGCCAACCTAGCCATTTGAAAGCATGTAAAAAATGCAAGTAGAAAAATAAGGATCATTTTGGTGGAAAGGTAACAGTGCTCCATGCACCTCTGGTGTTTAGTCATGCTGGCCACATGACCATGGAGATATCTTCAGACAGTGCTAGCTCTTTGGCTTAGAAATGGAGACAAGCACCATCTCCTAGAGCTGGAAATGGCCATATACCACGAAATATTAGATCCTCAAGGAGATTAAAATCCAACCAGGAATTAAGAGGCCAGGGATTACCCATAGATTAGTGGCCATATTTACAAATTAAGTCAAGATATAAAAAAGATCAAGAGGAATTTGGCATAGAGACGGAGCTCAAATAATTAGATAAACTGTTAGTAGGTATGGAAAAGAATTTGATTGCGAGGATATATAATTATCTATTAAATTATGACTTGGCAGAGGAAATAGTGAAAGGGCCGATGATAGTATGGGCCAGGAATACAGGTCGTAATATAGAGCTGGAAATGACTCATGTGCGAGGGAACCTTTACCTTTACCTTTTAATGTGGTTTAACGCAAGGAAGAAGTATACAGATTTTTGCTCTCCAGCAAGACATTGAGAGATTGGAAAAGGTTTATTGTATTGATTTTGCTACCTTTTGTTCTGACCCAGCCTTAGCAAGTAATGATAAGCTGCTTACTTGCGAGTAAAAACAAACCCCTTTTCAAACAGCGTAGGAAGAGTATTTTATTCACGCGGATAAACAAAAAGCAAATGTAATGAGTCCCAATAGATCTGGCCATGAAATCCAAATTGCTAGCTAAAGATACAAAAAAATCCTTTGTCACCATATTTGAAGGGATCCTTACTCATGAAGCTGTATTATAAATGTCACCAAATTCTTGGCTAACAGGATGCTCCCATTCTTAGCAAGCCACTTTGATGCAGAAACAGGAATGATTCAGGATATTGTCATACCTAGCCCAGTCTGAATATCCATTGGAAGAGGATGCCAGGAGAGGACTTCCCACTCCATCCGGCCATGACAAGAAAATGGCATGACTTCATAATGGACTCAAGAAGGAAGCCATCTTGCACAAAGCTAGATTACAGAACAAAGCAAACGTATTTGTTGGCAGACAACCATTCATATGCTGAGATGTTCTCCCTGTTAGTCAGAAAAGGTAAACTCTGATTGACTATCAGTTGGTTTTTGTACGTAATCTTGAGGGAGAGACATCTTGCCTCTACCTCAAACTGTAATGTCTTGGGCTGGCCTTGACCTTCAGTGTAAAATAATAATATTTTAAAAAAAACAAAACAAAACTGTTGCATGCTCATTACCTGACATCAGTGTACTTCATCAAAATATCTCTGCAGAAGTGCAGTTCATAAGATTGAAGGACTTTTGCTTAAAGATCAGTGGTGGAATCCAACTGGTTTTGCTACCAGTTCATTGTGCATGTGCTTTGTATACCAACCATGCTGCTGTGCGGCTTCTAAACAGCTTTGTTTTGCTTACTGGAGGCAGCCTGGGTGATTGGGAAGGTTGTGATTAAGGTGAGTAAAAAGGAAAAAAATTGAAGGGGATATAAGGCAAGAAAGAGCAGGGGCAGGTGGGAGGGTCCAAACATCGTCAGTTGGTGGGTGGGGCCAAATGCTGTCGCTGCTACTGGATCTGCAGAACCAGTGCGACTAAGCTGCATTTCACCACTGTTATACATGAATGAGAAGAAGACAAATATTACTAGCATTTCTTAAGGAGAAAACAATATCCACAGATGAACTTCTCACCTGGCCTGACCTCAGTCAATCATCCAAAGTATTAATTAAATTAGCAAGCATTCTCCTTATCGTTAAAGTGGTCACTACCGGTTCTTAACTTCTAAGTCTTCATGACCTGAACAGAAACTAAAGACAAGTCAATAAACGATTTAGCACAAAGACAGAACTTCCCTCAGGGAAGCAGTTCATGGAATTCAGAAGAGAGGAAAAGAATGACCTGCTCCAGGCCTTCCTTTTTCCCTAACAATAACATGCCTGCAGCTCAACTTTCTCATCTGATTCTACTCTTTACACTTACAGGGACATTTGGTATTATCTCTAGAAATTTTGGAGGATTTTTAGCTGATATTTCCCAAGAAATATGGAGTCTAGTGGTATTGGTTTCTCTCTTGTCAACATTGAGACTTGGATTTGGGATAGGGTACTCATACTTACAACTCTCCCTTTGGGTAGCCTCTTGAGATTAATTAAACCAGCACCAAAGTAAGTGGCATGCTTATATAACTGAAGGAAGTGTGGTTGGCAGGAATGCAGGAAAAGGCCTTGTCAGGTTGCCACAGCTGGGCTGTGCAACTCTGTGAAACAACCGGCCTTTTAACAAAAATGCATAAGTTGCCTAAGATGTTCTCCATACTCAAAGACTGGGAAACAGCCAACATATCCCCAATTTTGTTTTAAAGGATCTGGACAGAATTCAGGAAGTTATAGGCCAAATGTTGTAGCATCTGCTGCAAGTAAACTGATTAAAAATAACCCATTTATCAAGTAATGAACAGCAATCTTGATTTTTGTCCTAAAAAATGTTTTAGAGTTTGGGGGAGCAGTGTGAATAAACCTGTCAACAGAAAGTATTGCTATGTTCTTAAACCGTATGAATCAGTAATGAAATTCAGCCTTTACGCACCAGTTCTATTTAACCAGTAGTGACGTTGAATTTTGGCCCTGTCCACCTGCCCCTGCCCTTTACTATCCTATAATCCCTTTGTTTTCTTCTGTTTTACTCACTTAAATCGCATGGAACAGCTGTTTTATGGGCCTCTGCAGCCTTCCTAATCACTTGGGCTTCCTTCAGAATGGAGAAAATTGCGTTTTAGAAATTGCGCAAAGTGCATGCACATTGAACTGGTAGTAAAACTGGTTGATACACCACTGATACAAATACTTTTGGGAAATTGTTCTTAGTACGCTTATCAGTCACAACAAACAAAATTTTCTGATGATGAAGGTGAGTAACAATTTGGGTCTATAAGGCTACCATCCATTGGTACACCAGCTAGGGGTGGTGAGTTATAAACAGACAGTTGTCCACATAACTGCATTGGCATGCTCAGACACAGATATACTTCATTCACTTGTCTAATATTCTTGAGAAGAGCAGCTATAGGAAGAATGGGAAACAAAGTAGTTCCCTAGATAAAGAGAACCTTCTGTTGCTCACGGATTTTCTGTATAACTCAACTATTTCAAGCAGAGTCCCTGGAGACGTGGACTTCTCCATTAGCACTGAGAAATCAGCCATGTGTTTTGATCAGACTGATTGATTGGACAGAAAGAAAAGTTTTTTTTTAATAAAAGGTAAATGTATTAAGGAGTCTCCCATGGCTACACAGACCACATTTTTATTTTTATTTCATTTGGGGGGGGGGGGGTCAAAAGCCATATGTGGTGTGAGGTTCATGGATTACCATGGATTAATAATACAATTTACAAGCAGAAGAAAGGAGTCAATGATCAGTTCACAGAATGGTGGATTGTAGATATGAAACTAGTCTTTTTAAAACTTGTCTGTAAGTTTTCTGATTAACACTAAATTATTCAGAGTAATATAAATTAACAAGGAATTTAAATGTTTTATGTTTGATTATTTTCAAATGTTGGTGTGGGCTGTTTTGGGTATTTTTTTCTTTAAAAGAGAGAAAGCAGATAGAAATATTCTAATCAATTAACAATTACCACAGAAATTGTTCATTAGTTTGATCAGAAGCAGATCCCTAATTAAATATTACACACTGTACTAGTTTATTACTTAACTTTAGGACTGGAATTCTGAAATTGATCTAGGGGAATGAATAAAAATGTTTTATTTAAAGAAGGCATAAGAATAAGTTAGTTTATGAAATGTGGCAATTTAATTTAATGACGTCTTGCTCCCCCCACCAACTGAAATGAGTAAATGATATCAAGTCCATTATATGGCGACTATTAAAAATATCAGGGAGAAGGGAGAAGTTGCTTGAGCTGTCATGGATTAGAAGATCATAAAAATCTAGTAAATATCCATGACTCTTACATAACAATGTTCTATGCAGTAATTGCAGAAATTTGCTTCTTTGTAACTGAAGCAAAGTAGTGAACCTACATTGAACCTATGAACTTCATTTAAGACCCATTAAATGTTACTCAAACACCTGAAAAACCAAGTTAGCATGGAGGAACTATATCACATAGTCAGTCAGTCAGTCAGTCAGTCAGTTATTACTCTGTATGACAGAGTGTGACAGAGCAAATGCCATGGGCACTTCCTTCAGGAAGTCATTTTCTCTTTTATCTGCTGTTTGTCATCATTACACTGTATTTTTAAATACCATTTTACAGTTAAAAAATAAATAAATTGCTATAAATTGGACAAGTAGATTGTAGATGGCAGAATTTATTTGACATGTGTGACCTGAAACTTATATGACACCCTACAAGTTTAAATAGCTACAATCTATGCAGGGGGTTTGTAGAGAGTGGGAGATGTGTACAAATGTGTCAAAAAAGGTAAGATAACTGCTACTACCATACAATTGGAATACTGCCCCTTTTGTATGTATGTTGTACTTTAATCACATAATCATGGTTGCCATCTTGGGTAGGTTTCCTCTGTATAGGAGAAAAAGAGGTAGAGCCTGGGGTTGGAATCATGAAAGGTAATCAGTCTTTAGTTGTTACCGTGTTTCCGTGAAAATAAGACCCCACCGGAAAACAAGCCCTAGTGTAACTTTTCAGGATTCTTATAATATAAGTCCTGCTCCAAAAATAAGCCCCAGTTAAGATTGTCAGCCAGACGGATGTATTTAATACCGTATTTCCTCAAAAATAAGACCTAACTGGAAAATAAGACCTAATGCATCTTTAGGGGCACACACTAATATAAAACCTGGTCTTATTTTTGGGGAAACGTGGTACATTGCCACAGGTGATCCAGGTCCAGCCCCCCCTTAAATTCAGTTAGCTCTGATTTATCACCAGTTTAATACTAACCATTGGTTGACTAAATTATTGTGAGTAGGTTTGAGCAATAAACCTTCTTAACTGGAACTGCCCCTGGAAATCCGGACCATCACGGACTATGGACCTTCCGGCGTGCATTAAAAACCTACTTGTTTCAACAGGCCGGACGGTCTGGCCTAGTACTCAGTGGGGGTTTTAAATTGTTTTAAATTAGTTTTTAAACTTTAAATTTTAATTGTTTAAAATTTTTAACTGTTTTTATTTGAATTGGTTTTAATTCGATTGATCAGCCACCGTACTTATTTAAATTTTAATTTGGTTTTAAATTGTTACATATCTGTGTTTTTAATAGGCTGTACACCGCCTTGAGTCCTTCAGGAGGGAGGCGTATAGAAATCAAATAAACATAAACATAAACTAATGTGTGATCCTTATTCTTTGCACTTCAGCCTCTGTCACGAACATCTTCCTTCTGCTCCTCCCCTTTCCCACTCCTCTTCCTCCATTCCATCTTAAAGTTATGCAAAGTTCTTCTCTTCAACATTGATTGAGAACTTTTCTCCCATTCGGCTCTCTTTTAAGTCCGTCTTTTGTAATATTTTGCCTGTAGTTTTTGCACACAAAGTCATTACCCAGCCAAAATTTGTTAAATTCTTTATAATTTGCATTTGTTGCTCATTCCTTTAATAATGCTGGAAAAGTAGACTAAGAGCAATTTATAAAAGCAGTAAACATAAATCCTATGAAACACAAAAGCTAAAATCTCAACATTAAAAAAGGTGTTACACTTATTTTTGAAGGAACAAAATAATCAGCTGTGGAAAGGGGGGGGGAAGCTATGTTGTAGTTATTTTACATATTTCATGTTATATACCAAATATATTTTATATATTTCATGTTATATACCAAAATTTAGAGCAGTGTTTCTCAACCTTGGTGACTTTAAGATGTTTGGACTTCAGGAATTCTGGGAGTTGAAGTCCAAACATCTTAAAGTCACCAAGGTTGAGAAACACTGATTTAGAGGATTAAAAGAAGTGAAAGAGATGAATGGCTGTTTATAGCTATTGCATTTTAATTCCGCCCCCCAACAATTTTTAAACCGTATGACATTAATTAATTGAATTAATTAATTTTATTTTTAGCTGTAATTCATTGTAGGAAGAGTTGTGTTAATCTGTGGCAGTAAAAAACATTGGAAAGGATATGGTAGCACCTTCTCTGACTCACAATTTTATTAAAAGACATAATTAATGGGAAAAAATTCCTGATATAAAAATTCAGAATTCTTTTGAGAAACCCAGGTCTTGCCATTATATTTGACTGTGACCAGAAGAGGGCAGTATAGGACAGCAAAGTCAGCTGTAATTTTTTTTTTTTTTTGTTAGTTCTGTCTTCTGAGAATATTGCAAGTTCACCATTCCTCCAGGACTGATAGGTTCTATTTACAGTGGATTTTTATTAAAAATAAATAAATAAATAAAATGGGAACCTTTCAGAGTAACTGTGGCCATTTACCTACAAATATCTGAAAACTATGAAAATTTATGTGGGCTTAGCCTTATAAACTTTTATACAATGCACGAGTTTTCTTCAAAATAGCACAAACTTGTGCAGAGAATTTCTCTTTTAACAGTATCCAGATCTTACAATTAGGGATCTGGTGGGAGAAAACTGACTTCCACAATGTCTTATTTCTTTGCAACTATTATTTAGAATGGCCTTCCTAAACATAAGAATCTCAGAATGGATCGTTCTACAATTCTTCTCATTCTCAACCAGCAGGGTCATTAGATGGTGCATTGAATCATTTTGGAGGCCATCAAATCTGGACAATATTGCATGAGAATATACCCCAACACTGAATCACATGCTTTTGCCAAAAAAGCTTTTTATACTTATTATTTTATTTTATTTATGCTTTTGATTTAAAGTCTTGTATTTATATTGTTGTATTTCTGTTACAGGTAGTTCTCCTTTGATAACTGTCTGATGTTACAATGCTGATGAAGAAGCATCTTTGCAATCAATCCCTGTATCTGTGACCTGTAAAGCAAAGCAAAGCTGAGATAAAAGCACTAAGTAGTTTCTCTTAGCGACTGTTTTGCTTAGTAACTGAGTCTGAATAGCTGGTTTTAATTGTAGTCACTAAATGAGGATTGTCTGTACTCTTCTGTAATCTGCCCTATTGAGAATGGGCAGAAGTATTAAGTGAATGAAAAGAAAACCATGCAACTCAGACATAAACAGGCTGGCTTTAGGTGAACAACAAATTTAAAAGATTAAATAGCTGAACTAGCATTGAGATTGTTAGTGATGGTCAATATAAATTCACACTTAACAGTAAAAGCTGATCCATTATTGGGATCCATTTACTATCTTTCCACCAACCTAGTTCATAGCATTATTGTTACATGTGCTCACTTGAGCCTTAAGATAAAAAGGGGAAGATGTAACTAATTTATCAATAATAGAAATACACAGTCTTCTTATGGGCCTTTGAGATGCTATCATTCACCTTTATTTTGCGATTTTAGTTTATTGTTACACAAAAACAAACATTTACATGGGGAAAGTATAATGTGTACAATGGTAGCACACTTATCTTTTATTCTACAGAATTGGAACCAATTTCTTTAAAAAAAAAGTTAGGTACGTGTATCTGAAATGTTATATGCAAAAAGAAAATAGGGAAAATATGTATACAGCTCTCATATGCTAATCAAAACTAGCCATGTAAATCATGTTATGTTGTACAACACAGTTTATCAATAGAGAAAAAAAGGAAGTTTAAACATTCTGGTTGCTCTAGACTAGATTGTCTGACCCCTTGAAATGTTTCTATTTTATCAATGATGAAGAGGTATCATGAATGACTGTTAGATGATACTGTATATAGAAATAAAGACATGCATTCTGGTTCAGTGGAGGGGGATAATTTTGTTGACTTTCAGTTATGTGTATGGGGGAAAAGAGTTATTGATCCATGTTAATGCCAATAAGCTGGAAATATGACAACAGCACCCCAGAATTACTCTTCTAAATCCGGGTGGCCACTTTGTTATTCAGATATATTCTTATATATAATGTGCAAATTTATTATAAAATTCCAATTTATCAAATCCTGGCACAGAACAAAGCTAGGTATGAAATGGCAAAGTATACCAGGATGGATCTGAGCCTGAACCTACATACATTTATAGCATTATTATTTGAGAAAGCTCCATTTGCTTATTTAAGCATCAAGATAAAAAAGGAGGGTTGTATCAGTACATTAAACATTACTTTCAATATTGTTGTACTTCAGCTTAGCTTATTGATGAAACATTTACTTTGGTCATCTGGTCTGTTAATCAGTCAATAATAGAAGTTAGCAGTCTTCTTAAGGGCATTTTAAGATGCTGTCATTCACCTTTATTTTGTGGTTTTAGTTTATTGTAACACAAAAACAGACATTGGCATGGAGACAACATCATGTGTACAATGGTAGCAAGCTTACCTTTTATTCTGGACACTTGGTAACAACTTTCTAACAACAAGAAAGAGCAAAGGGAAAAAAGATATCTGTCAGCATAGACATATAGCAGCTGTTTAACATGAATAATGTACCTGCGTCTGTAATGGTATATGCAAAAGGAAATAGGGGTAAATATGCTTGCACGTCCTTCTTAAATTTGCTTATATTAGTAAGAATAAGGAGACAAGGGGGAGTAAGGTGCAAAGTGGTATGGACACTGCTGTTGAAAAACAGGGAATGTCCCACATTCCCTGTTTTTTCTGTGGAAAAGGCTTCTTGACTTGTGAATTTTTGTAACCCTTTAACTCTTTATGTAATGCCTAAAAAGAGCTACCCTCTCTTCTTTTCAACTCTTTCCTTTCATGTTATCTCCCTTCCTTCAACTCCATTCTGTTGTGTTTCTACTTTTATCTTTCCTCCCCACCTCTAATTCCCTCCGACACACACACATTCCTTTGATTGCTTCTTCTGGATGGATGGTGCATGTGTGTGCATACAAGTGGAGACACTGGGATTATGCTTCTCTATGTGACAGTGATTTGTGTACATGAGAGAACAGTATATACAGATGGAAGATCAGATAATTTTATAAATGGGACATTTTGTTCGGCAGGCAGTTAATTTTAATCAGTTGTTCAGTTAATTCAATTAACTGGGGGGGGGGGGGTTGGTTGGTTGGTTCTGGTCCTGCCTTTTGGGGGAAATGTGGATTCTGTACACACTGACAAATGTGACACAGGGACAATTCACTGTAGTGAAGAAGGAAAAATCTCCCCGATTAGTTTCAGCTGGATATATTCTAGGCTGACAAAGCAAGGAAATTGGGCAGTGTACATTTATGGATTGTGGAAAAGTTTGTTTTTATTACTGTTAGAACCATGGATGATTAGATAATGTTTAAAAAAAAACCTGTAAGTCACTATTGAAGATCTGGACTATCAACAGAATGAGAATCAGTTTGCCTTCCTCTGAAACAAATAGCACCATGGTTCCTAAGGTTGGCACAGAAATACTGCTGGATTCAGAAGACTTATATCAGGAGTCTTCCTGCTGTCATTCTCCATCGTTTTTGCCCTTCGTATTACCACATCTTCAACTAGCACTCTGGCTGAAATGCAGTGTTAGTTGCAATAGTTGCAGTTATGGTGGTGGTGTTTTTTTAAAAAATATGTCTTTGCTGCCATCTAATGGTCAACTGGATACTACAGACCAGATCTGTTAGCCTTACTATAGACCTGAGGAATGGGCATCTGGAGCACACCAACTTGGAGAATGTTGCCTTGCAACAACTGAGTCCAGAGGTCATTTTCAAACTTGCATTTTCTCCATTTACCAAAATGAGGGAGGGGGAAAAAGTAATTAGACAAGGAATTCAAATCTTTCAAATGACTAAACTGTCACTCATATGAAGCAAATAATACAGTAAGTAATTCCCACCCACCCTTCCCCGTAATGGAGCTTGCCAGCAAGACGACAATGAACCCAAGATATTCAATGTTCTAATAAAATAGTAATGCTGCAAGCTCAGCGTCTCATCAAACATTTACAATCTGTAGCTAATAAAGTGTAAACAAGAGATTTAAGTCCTGCTGCTGCTTAGGCTGATAAGAAAAAAAGTTTTGGAGATTAGTGGAAAGATTATTCCACACAGGTTACATTGAGGTTCATTAAATGCCTATTGGTCTTCTCATTTGTTCCTGCAAACTTAGAGGGATATGGAATTGGACCCTTAGAAAGAAGACTGTCTCTTAACAAATGTTACCACCGTCCTGTCAGGAGCAAGTTGCCAAGCAGCAGAGGGATGTTATAATCAATGAACCCAAAGAAAGGGACTTGCCAAGGAAAGACATCATTTCGAACATAAGAGCCCTGCTGGATTAAATCAAGGATCCAGCATCCTGTTTCCCACAGTGGGCAGTCAGAAGCCTCAGTATGATACGAGGTTTATGTATTTCCTTCCCTGTCTTCAAAAGCATTAGCACATACAAACAGGAGAAACTGCTTTGTAATGTACCATTGGTCCTTTCAGGGTTCTCAAGACTGCCTAACAAAGGTTTTCTAAGGGAGCAGTGTGAAGGTTCGGTTAAAGGAGAGTTAAACCAAATCTCCAAATTGGATTGTTCTTTTTGATCAAATCCTCAAAAGTCAGTTTGGCTCATCAGATTCAAGAGTAGGTTGACTTTTGCACATCCATTTGTTTTTTTTTCTCAATGGGATGGAGTTTTTGAATCTGATTTCACAATCTGATTCAGAATTCTAAATTGGACTGGATCTCCCAACTCATTTAGATAAAATCTAGCAAATCTGGATTGTGCTTTGCCTGATTTACACACAGCCTGCTTTCCAGGCTTTCAAACCACAACTTTTCTGTCTTCCTTGGAGATGCTTCAGATTAAATCTTAGGCAGGTAAATCAGGACGTGTATCACTAAGCTATGGCATTCTTTCAACCCACTATAAAACAGCTAAGAAATATGGAGAAGGGCACAAATGACTCTAATATTTATTATCCCTATAAAGATTGTGTGTATTAATCTGCTATGTACTGTATATGCTCCATATGCAATCAATATTTCTGTGTCCAGTGATGCCCAGTGATCCAGTGATCTTAAACATTGGGCCAAATACCATTCATGTGCGAGAAGTTTCCTGTTTGACAATAAGATCCTTCTCCTTCTCCTTCTCCTTCTCCTTC
>JAEANM010004801.1:0-20342 GCA_017656035.1 Myanophis thanlyinensis
GCTTTTCGTTGGGCTGGTTCCTGCTAGTAACTAGTTCGGCGGGCCGGATTAAAAAGCCCAATGGGCCAGATGTGGCCTGCGGGCCGTAGTTTGCCCATGTCTGATCTAGAGTGTTGGCTATTCCTGCCAGCTTAGTATCATCTGCAAAATTGGTAAATTCCCCTTCTATTCCCTCATCTAAGTCATTTATGAAGATATTGATGGAATATCACTAAGATGGAACCCACTGCTTACTTTCCCTCCATGTAGTACTGCAATGGTATGCATGAAAATGTAAAAACTGAGATACAGTAGAAATAAATATGTCTTTGTACTTCACAAAATGGATTAATTAATTTACTGTACTATTTGAATAATTTTAGAATTTCTTCATCTTTCTCCATTGTTTTCTTTTTACTTGTCTGTAATACATAACAAACAAGTAGTCTATGACTATAAATACATTTTCTTATTTATTATTGGTTTTTTTCTTCCAAGGAAAGCTCACTTGGTTTCTAATATAGTGTTATTTGCCAATGCAAATTCCTTTTAAAATTGGAAATGCTTTTAATATGCAGTACTGTATGTATTCTACCTGCCACAATGCTCTCCCCTGTTTTACAATGTTGTCATTTTGTTTTGTATTTTCACTGTATTTTGTTTTGTCAACTGATCAGGTTATTGTTTATTGGAGGTAGATTTTTTTAAATGACCTTATAAATAAATGCTCAAAAAGTGTTGCACCATTTACATACAGGGAAGAAATAGTGTGTCTACTTAAGGACATTTTTGAAGTGAGACCTAAACTGTTTCCTGTCCCAGGAGTCAGCAGCCTTTGCAAATGACCCTACTTTACTGCCTAACCTCATTGTTGGTATCATTGAAGTTGACACAACATTGGAAAGAGCATAATTTGATTCACTTTTTGAAGTTTCCACCGAACAATCTCCTCCTGCCCAGAGCAAGAAGTTCAAGAGTCCAAGTTAGCTAGAAAGACCAGTTATTTGACCTGGAAATTCACTTGGGTGCGGATGAGCTGATTGATAATTCAATACTCAAGGAAAAGTATTCTGCACATACTCAAAATGATCCACCTGTATTCTGGCAAGGAACTTTACTTTTTTTTTAAAATGAGAGAAAGATAAAAGATCATGGAGCCTCTTCACATTATATCCCCAAAGCTGGTATTTCTGCCATAAGGCTGCAGAGAGGAAGAGAAATGAGATTATATCTTCAGCCTGGTTGATAAGATAGTTGCCCTGGCTTTTCTGCACTGCTCTGCTAGCAACTAGATACTACTCTTCTCTCTACAGCTCCTTTCCTCTTGCAAGCTGGACAGGCTAGGGCTTGTCTTAATAGTAATACATTGGAAGTTTTCCTGAAAACCTTTCCTGCTAAACTGCAAGGTAAAAAAAAAAATTGAAACAAACAAAATTTTGGAATGCATGTGTGGACTGGAAAAGATGCAGGGATTCCAGAACCATTCTATTGAGACAACACATCTGAACAATGACTTGCTTTTTATGTTCTGCTGTCGCCTTGGCTTTTTTAACTGACCTGCACCTGAAAAAATAAAACACTTAATAGGTAAACAAATTCCAATTCATGTCTCCTCTGTCATTCAGTTTGCTGTACCACCATGATGATGATGTGGTGTAATGCTTCTCAGCTTTAAGATATGTAACTTCAATTCCTAGAATACCTTAGCCAGATGGCTGTTGAAGTCCCCATATCTTAAAGTTGCCAAGGTGGAGAAATGTTAGTCTAGTGTTTTAAAAAGCTATTTTGCATTCCTTCTTTATCTAAAAGAGGGTTTTAAGAACCCCACATACTTCATTTAATAGGGATTTTTTTTCAGAATGTATAGATCAAAGTTAAGATTTACCCAACTGCATTTGCTGAATCTTTACCTGCTGTTGGAAGCACTGACTATCCTTACCTGCCTGTCATTTCTTTGTTTCTCCTTGCTCCTTCCCTCCCCCCTACAAATCCCATACCTTCCTTATGACTGCAGAGGCAAGAAAACGTATTTTAGCTCTTGGCAATGACTAAAAGACATTTGATAGTAAAAAATTATCTACATGCAGCTCTGGTCTACCTGAAAAGAAATTGTGTTTTAAAAAAATAGTTGTTCTCCACAGCACCTCAGCCAATCAGCCAACACCTTTCTTCGACCACACCTACCTGGCCGGCAGGTGCATAAAAAGAAAAAGAGGAATGACCTCCAGAGCACTAAGTAACTGCTGAAGAGCTGGGACTTGACTTCTCCCCTTTCCTGAATTCCTGCCACTTCTCCAGTCTACCTTTGGAAATCCATCAATCATGCTTTTTTGGCATAGCCAACCTGATCATTACTGGCCAAGTCCGGGAGAAATGTATCCTTGCCCTGGCAACAATTTCGTAAGGTGAGCAGCTTCTTTTTTTCACCCCTCCCTTTCCAGCTATGCCAACAGCCGAGATCTGCAAGAAAAAAAACACATGCAAATAAATCAATTTGTTCATGAAATAGTTGCAGTGATTCAGCTTCCAGGATTTTGCTTATTTCAATAGAATGTCTGGAAAGCTCACAGTCAAACTATCAGAGAGGATAAAGACTTTGCTGTATTTTGCTCCCTCTCTCTCCCCAGTACCTTGAACGCAGAACTGACGTTCTACTCACATAGGATTTATGTGGTGCTGGATAGTTGCTATAAAAAGATTTTTCATCCCTAAGTTGGTCTCTTCTAAATTTAAAGCCACTGAAATCTGAGTATCACTGTTTTTCCCTTTCTCTGGTTAAATGAGGGGAATGAAGTGCTGGCATCAGAGCCAGATCAAGAAAAAAGTCACACCTTGTCCACTTCTTTGGTATAAACTGACATGAGTGACAGATCTTGTTTCGACTATGTTCACATTTAACTTCCAGAGACAGGTAGGTAGCTTAAGAATGGCACTGCAGGGAGTATGGGGCCCATCTTTGCTGCTGTTTTAGAAGACAATATTCAACATCCAGTTGGAGCTGGATCTTTCTCAGACGCTAACAAAGACTTTTCTTAATTCCATTCAAATTCCTTGACTGCTATCATTTTTAGTATGAAGAGAGCCACTGTTCTCTGGAATTGCTATTTTTTCCCTTTTTTTTCTTGCCTCCTCTGTTTTGGATTACATTTAAGTTTAGTTGTGAAAAATAGAGTGTTAAAGTGTTAAAGTATCCTCTTCTACACAAATATCAATGATGCACAAGCCCTTGCAGCTTTTTAAATTTTGACACTGTCATTTACTGTTCGTCACAACTACTCTTCTCCCTTATAAGACCTTTAGCTTCTGTAGCCAAACCTTCTTTCACTAGCTCACTTTAATGGCATCTCAAGAGGAAGAGGTGCCAGTTGAAGTCCAGAACTGCAGCCATGCACCAAAATATTTGTATATATAAAAAAACCATTTCACTTTTGAGAGCTCAAGGTCAGACATCCAATTCCAGAAAGCATGAAATGTTTCTGTGAAGTACATTAGGTAGATAGTCAGCCATTGGCCCACGGCCACCCTATTATTAGTAATTTGGCTAGAGACATTTACAAAAGCCTTTTTGTGATGCAGCCTTTTTATATGCAATGGAAAACTGTTCTTCTACATAACTTATCTGTGGGAACAGGCAGAGAGAATTTTCTCTTTTTACTCTTCCCCTTCAAAATTGTTGCTTGCTTCTAATGACTAATACTGGTATATTGTGATAAAGACTAATTACATATTTTACAGTCAAACAATGTGCACTTGTAAAATTGACACTAACAATGTCAATGCAGAACAGAATATGAAAGAGAATTAATTTTAAAGTAAACAAGCCAATGTAGACTTAGCATTCGAATTATGGTTAGTTTGACATTATCATTGCACAATATTACAGTTAGACTTGAAAAATTTCCCCTGGCTTTTACTAAAATTGCAAGATCTACTGATCCAAAGTAGATGCTAAATAAAGATCTCGGCATTTGTGATGTACTAAAAATTAAGTGCCTCTGAGCATGTCCTCAACTGAGGAATTTACAACAGGATTCAGGATTCAGAAGGGAAGATTATTAACATGCAGCAACCAAGGATTAAAAAGCTGCAGTGATCTACTAACTCCAGTTTATTTGCAAAAGGAAAAAGAAAAAAAAAGATCAAAAATAACAATCTTAGAGAAAATGCACTTTGTAATGCTTCCTTTCATCCCCCTGCTGTTTAGTTACTAGGTAGGTATTTACAGCAAAGACCTCACAAAAACTTGCCTTTTAAAAGCTTATGAAGACATGGTGTTGTGTCATCACAGTTGGGAATCCAGTGGTGATGTGAAGTTGATTGACATATGACTTGTAACTTCCTGCTGATTATCTTTTTTGGTTTTAATGGTGTTTATTGTGTTTTGTAATCTGTTTATTATTTTATAGTGATTTTGCAAGATGGGTGGCTATACAAATTGAATAGTATTATACAAATTGTATATTTTTGCAGTGATTTCTTGGCTTCTGAATGTATTATCATTTAGAACTTCAGTTGAAAATCTTTCTCTCTCCCCTCCCCTCTTACACACACACACACACACACATACACACACACACACACACCAGTGTTCCTCTTGGTAAATACTAGTTCCTGAAGTTTCGTTGGCAAAATTTTTGAATTTTTTTTTTTGCCATTGCTTGCTTCCTAGAGCTGAGAGTGAGTGAGTGGCCTCCAGCTGGTATTGTGCCTAATGCAGGATAACTCACAATTTCACAGGTTGTAGTCTGATGCATTAACCACTACACCAAAGTGACACTCTTATGTCTCTTCTGCATACCTTTTTTGCTATTGCAGAGAGCCACTGGCACTGCCATTCCTAAAGCAGGAAGAACCAAACATCTCAACATCAGCTGAGCAGCATTGCCCATCATTCCAGTATATTCTGTGTGCCCTTACCTCTCCAGCTGTCAAGCAGCATGAGGAAACTCTCACCTATCTCAACCAAGGTAAAATTTTATAAACCATGGACAGGTGGTGCAGGAGAAGAGACAGGAAAAGTGACCAAGTTCTATTTAAAAGCTGCCCCCTAGTGGTAAACAATGCACTATAGACAGGTTCCATTGCCTATATAACATTGTGATACAAAAATGACTGGCTTCATACACACCCAAAGTCTCTACCGTTGGAAAAGAAAGGTAAATTACCAACCTTCCATGAACTGACAGCTGAACCAGGTAACAATAAGGCTTTCAACCATTTAAATCCTAACACATTGCAAGATTGATTGCCTTTCTAATTAAAAGCTAAAGGTTGCATTTTATCCAGCAGAAGATCTTTTGTTAGAACTATATACTGTGTTTACACAATATGCTTAATCTGATTACTAAATTAACTCATTGTCAAGGCTTGCACAATATATTTTACCAAAAACTAGCCACAGGGGTTGGGTCTGCACAATGTGTTACTTCTTTTTGGCTGCCTTAATACTAACACAGCGTAGCATTGCTATAAGAATGTGGTGTGTGCTTGCTTCCTAGAGCTGAGAGTGTGTGGTGTGTTTTAGCAGTTTAGACTGAATTTAGACATATAGAAGTAAATTCTACTGAAGTAAGAGATTATTTTAACAAATTGATTTTTTAAATTTTTTATTGCTATGCTGTGAATATGTTTATTCATATAAACCAGTGTTTCTCACTTGAACAACTTTAAGATATGTGAATTTCAACACCCAGAATTCCCTGCTGACTTTGAAGTCCATACATCTGAAAGTTGCTCAGGTTGAAAAGCAATGATATAAACAAGGGAAAGTGTGAGATCATTTTAAAAGCAAAATTATAGATGATCTGTGGAGGTGTAGTTATAGATTGTTATTGGTTGGATTAAGACTAAAATCAATTTACATTTAAGATTAACAGTAAAATAAGTGGAATGTTTTTGCTTATATGTGATATGAATTATGCCATCATGCTTGTTGAATTTATGTTTTAGCACAATCATGGGTTATTCAAGTATGATTAAACAAATCATAGTTTAGCACCATTTTACAGGCCTGTCATACTGGCATCTGTCAAACAGATGCGTCATGCATACAGGCCACACTCATCCTGGTTCTGCAAAGGCAGAAATCTTCACGATATGTCACAATACATCACATGATGTGATAGAGTTTGACACTCGTGATCTAAGAGCTCAACCCTTAAGAGCTGCTCTACTTCAAACACGCCCAACATTTAAAAATGTCTCTAAACTTGGTATTATAGTCATAATAAAATGAAGAGAAAATTATAAAATAATATTCAGCTGTAATGTTTTTAATAGTTCTTTTTGTATTTTTAAATAAGCAGCAGAAATTTGGGGATTTTTTCACATTGTTAAAATAATTTCATATACTTTGTATGTTACTGTTAATTTCTCAATCATATACTGAGCAGCGATTTAGATTCCCAGTAATCCTTAATTCACTTACTTACATATTTCTCTTCTTGATATGAAAATGTATTAGAAAACAAACATGGAACATTAAAAGATGATTATTTTGGATTTTGGGGCAATGTTTGGCATATTTGGCCAATCTCACATTCCACATGCTGTATTATTATTTTCCAGGGCAATCATATGAAATCCGGATGCTGTGTAATCCCAAAATAGGTGAATTTGCTGAGGGACGGAAGCTGCTGAAGGTAAAGCATAGGATAGGAGAACTGATTGGCATTTTTGAAAATTGAGTCCTCATGAAGCTTCGTCTTAATAACAAACTATGGAAGTCATTCACGCAACATATTACAATTTTTCTAAAAGATCCAATTCACTGCCTGTGGAATTGTAGAACTCATAATTAATCATTAATTCCCAGAGAAACAATTGTTTTCTTCAGAAACTCTCAGATCCTGGATATTTTCATCATGGTTGGCTTGCAGAGTTTGTCTGAAGAAAATCTCGTTCAATAGATAGTGCGCTGAAAATTAATCAGAACAGAACTTTATATAGTTCAACCAGTTCAGTGTCTTTGAGGCAAAAGTCACAGAGTCCAAACATCGATTCCCAGCACCCACCCCAATATCTCTTTGGTCTGATGAGTAGTGCAACTATTAAATCTAAGTAAAGCAATGTCACAGTATTTCTCCTATGTGCAGCCTAAAGAAGGACCAGTTGTCTATGACTCAGTGCAAAACTCTGGTGGTAGAAATGGATTAAAAAATGTTGGGCCTCTCTCTCTCTCTCTCTTGATCAGAGTGTAATCAGGGTGGTCTTCCATGACCGAAGACTCCAATACACAGAACACCAGCAATTAGAGGGATGGAGATGGAACAGGCCAGGTGACCGCATCCTGGATATTGGTAAGGTATATTTTCAAAGGGGAAGGAACAGTATTACCTACCTAAGCCCTTAACTTGGAATGTGCTTTCATAAGAATCTTCCAAAGAGATTGTAATTGTGAGAATGCCTGCTCAATCATTTCAGCTCTGCTGTACAGGTAGTCCTTGACTTAGGATTACAAGTGGTACCAGAATTTCCATTGCTAAGCAAGGTGGATGTTAAATGAATCATGCCCAACTGTACATCCTTTTTTTTAACCAATGTTGTTAAGTGAAGCATATCCAGCTTTCCCTACTTGCTTTTCTCGTTGGAAACTGGCTGGCAGGGTTGCAAATGGTGATCCCAGGGCCTCAAGATGCGCAACTATCATAAGTACATGCTGGTTGCCAAGCACCTATATTTTGATCACAAGAGTGGAGGATGCAGCAAAGGTCATGTGCAAAATTTGGTCACAAGTCATTTGTTCAATGCCTTTATAACTTCAAAAGGCCATTAAATGATCATTTAAATCAAGGGCTATGGGTAAAGGACTATGGGCAAGGACTACAGGTAAAGAAATTGTGGGTGTTCATTTACCATGTTTCCCCGAAAATAAGATCAGGTCTTATTTTCTTTTGACCTCCTGAAAAAATGGCTAGGGCTTCTTTTCAGGATGGTCTTATTTACACACACACACACACACACACACATGCGCGCATGCGTATTGATATGAGGCAGGAGGGAAATGACTCCTAGTGCCAGCTTCCCGAAGGGTCACAGCAGGCCATCCCACCATCCATGAAACAGCTGGTTCGTGGATGCTGCTCGGGCTGCTGCCTTCAGCACGCACCTTACACCATCCTTACCTAACAGTGATGGTCGAAGCAGGAAATTCTGCTGGGCTTTCTTCACAAGGGGGATGATCCGGGGAGTGAGAGATATCATATCCCAGGATTGTAACACTGAAGGCTCAGCAGGAAAATGGTGAGGGGGGTTGGAGAGTTGGGGGGAGACGGGCCAGGTGAGGCAACTCTTGACATGAGTGATGGTGAGTTGACCACACCCACTCAATCACATGCACACCCAGTCACATGACCACCAAGCCACACCCACCAAGCCTTGCCCATCAAGCCACAACCGCAGAACTGGTTGTTAAATTTTTTTCCTGAGCAATCCTGTGCAGGGAAGATTTGTTCTGAAGCTATAGCAGAGCATTGCACTGGGAGGCCTCCATGGATAATACTGGCATTGAATTGTACATCTTACTCCAATGAGAAGGGTGCTCGGCAACCATTGAAGACAGGGCTTCGGGGTGCAAAGGAGTGGCTACCTACTCCCTTCTGCTGCAGGGGGAGCTCGTGCAGGGCAGTGCAACTACTGGCAAAGGGCCCCTGGCAGGCCAGCAGCTGGGGAGGTGCTCTAGAGATCTGGGCAGAGTTGCCTGGCCTTCGCTCTCAGCTGACCCACAGGCCACAATTAAGAGGCCAATCCTCCATTAGGTGACCGGGGAAGGGCTGCCTCCTATGCTGGCCATGCCCCCCTTCACTAGGGCTTATTTTGGGGTAGGGCTTATATTAGGCCCACCCCAAAAACAGGCTAGGATTTATTTTTGGGGCAGGTCATATTTTCAGGGAAACACAGTATCAGTATATCTTCTCCGTTTAGAAGGGCTGCTCCATGGTCCTTTTTGTTCCTGAAGACTTAGCCTCTACCACTGCAAGCTTTTGGGACACAATTCTTGGCTTATTTGCTGTTTCACCAGCATTTAACGTTTTGTCTTTCCCCATTTTCATGCCTAGTCTGTGCTTTGCTGGCAGAACCTTTCTATTTTAATCTATACTTGCCATCCCCTGCATCTGTCACATCGAACAATAAGAGCATTCTAATTAAAAGCACATGCTTGCTGCCCTTACAAACACTTAAGTACCCTTTCATGAGTCAAAAAAGTCAAGATGCAGAAATTTGTCCTTTAATTTTATTGTCTCAGTTTTGCTCTTGAAGTTTTATTTGTAAAACAAGATTTATAAACATAACCCTTTTTTTTATGAAACCTCTTTTAGATTTGCTCTTTTTTCAAGAAAATATGGCCACTGATACATTTTTATAGAAGAGGCAGTCTTCAGGGCAAAG
Source organism: Myanophis thanlyinensis (assembly GCA_017656035.1). NCBI lineage: Eukaryota > Metazoa > Chordata > Lepidosauria > Squamata > Homalopsidae > Myanophis > Myanophis thanlyinensis. Next base: position 9,367 of record JAEANM010004801.1, read on the forward strand.
TTGTGGCTTTATTCATCCTGCAGGCCCTGTCCCCACCTTCTTTGGAAAAAGGACTGCAGGATTGTCAAGCCAAGCATCCCCATGAAAAAGTTGAGAAGGAATTTTTGTGCGTGTGTGTGTGTGGGGGAAGAGTACAGGAAGCATTCTTTACTCAATCAAACTGGGATTTCCATGGCTAACTCCATGCAGCTTCCTCTCCCCACCCTGCCCCTCCAGATCCTCTGCTCCTTTTTCAAGAGAGGTTTCTGATAGGTTTTTTCCTTTTTTGGCCTGTTGTAGATATCCCCATGTCTGTGGGCATTCTGGAGCCCCACATGCCCTCCACTTTGCTCAATACTGTGGAATTCCTGTGGGATCCAACTAAGCGCACTTCAGTCTTTGTGCAGGTGGGTAGCAACCTGCTGGTCAGTAGGCTTGTCTTTGTCCCCTTGCCCTTTCATTTGCTTTTATGAAAATATTAGTGCAAATTTTACAACAGGCTTAAAAGCAATGAAACCCCCTCTCCCAAATAATCATAAAAAAGAGCCAGTTTGGTGTAGTGGTTAAGGTGCTGGCCCAGAAACTAGAGGATTGAGTTCTAGTCCTGCCATAGGCATGAAAGCTGGCTGGGTGAGGAATGTGACAGCTGAATTCATCTCACGGGATTGTTGTGGAAAAACTAGGAGGAAGAAGGAATATTATTTTGCTTTGAGTTACTTATAAAATAATAAAGGTAGTATAAACATCTTATTTTAAAAAAAATTAAGAAAAAAGCAGTTTTCCCACAGGACCACACCAATATTGTGATTCAGCTCTTCCTAGTTTTGCTTCCTGCATAAATTTGAAATTGTCACCCTTTTACACAACGAATACCACTTTACAGGCCCAAATCCTGTGCCTAGAGCAACTACATACTATGGTAGACGGATATTGGTATAATGATAGAAATTTGTAGAATATGTATGAAAAAGGTGTGGAGGAGGGGAATCTGCAACAAAATGGGTCAGCATGGATTGTTCCTCATTTGGGATTTCAGCCATCAATTCTTCTTTGTTCTTCCTCACCAAGTTAGTGAACATTTCGCAGTCAATGGGCACACAGTTGGTTATATTAGGGGCTCCTCCACCAATTATCCCCCTCCCAATTTTTATATTTTGACAGCCTTGTGACTACCCTCTCTGCTGATTTCACTCCCTTCTGTTCAAATGATGTTCTTGCTTCTTAAACAATGACCTTCAAATTGCAAGAATTGATTTGTATAACCTCAGCTGTTATGTACAGGGGAAGCAAAATTGGCTTCGAAAAGAAAGGCTGTAGCAAAATATCCACTTTCCACACAAAAGGAACCAGGGTGATACATTAAAAAAATGTTCTGCCCCAACACTGTATAGAGCCTTTACCAGCTACAAGGCATTGGTACTCTCATTCTAACTGATCAAAGGAAATTTCACAAGATGAGAGAGTAGTTATGAATTTCAAGGCTGCAGAAAATTGATTAGTTATGGTGATTGTATATTACTTCCAGAAAGTTAATTGCCCCTCCACATTAATTATTGGAAATCAATGGTATGTGAAGGAAAGCATGGTAACCAGGTTCTTCAGTGGCCACTTGGGGGACTATCTGCTGGCTAGATATGCTTATGGGTCTGATCCAGCAGCATTTCTCCCGACTGAGAGAGGCTCGTCTGTTTCCTCTTTTCTTTCTTTCAAATAGGTCCACTGCATTAGTACTGAGTTCACACTTCGTAAGAACGGTGGGGAAAAGGGGGTCCCCTTTCGCATCCAAGTTGACACCTTCAAGCCCAATGAGAAGGGTGAGCACATGGAACACTTGCACTCCGCCAGCTGTCTCATCAAAGTCTTCAAGGTAATGTTGTCTGACACAGTGAGAGCAAACACTGTTGTTGAAAGGAAGGATTCCTACTACAAGGATACTACAGTTCCTATTCCCTGTCCGGGGTACAGTATAATGAAAGCAGAATAGAGTAAAAGAATCATTGCCAAGTTAAGGTGGAGGGTGTCAAAGCTTAGAGGATATCAATGTCATTCCTCCTTCCAAATCATTCTAAAAATGGAAGTCTTCACATTGGCCTAAGGGCACCACATATTCTTCAGCCAGCATTGCTGCCAAGCAGGCTTCTCTGTTTGGAAATGGAAGAACAGAGTTAAAGGCTGATCCATATTCAGTTTTGTTGGGTGAGAACAGTCTTGGGCAATATTGTTCATGTGTGAACATTAAGGATCTAAGTAGCAGATAAATATTTAGATTGTCTGGAACAGCGGTCATCAACCAGTGGTCTGAGGACCACTGGTGGGCCATGAGAAAATTTTGCTGGTCCTCAGAAAAATTATTTGCATTTTTTATATTGCATTCAATCGGGGGTCAGCCATTAGGCAGATCATATTAATGGTCCGTGGGATTTAAAATTACAAATTTAGTGGTCCCTGAGATCCAAAAGGTTGGAGACACCTGGTTTGGAAGAGAGAATCATCAGTAGAGGTTGGCCATATGTTCCACTATCAGTTATCCAATATTCATTACTATATGCAGAGAAGTATCATGAGATGCATGATTAGTTGACATGAGTCATGTGTTGCAGAATATCTGCTATATTTTAAGTGAGGCTGTTTTTTCCCCAGCCCAAAGGAGCAGACCGGAAACAGAAAACAGATAGGGAGAAGATTGAAAAACAGTCCCTCCAGGAGAGGGAGAAGTACCAGCCTTCATATGACAGCACAGTATTGACAGAGGTACTTGTGCTTCTTCTCGCATTCTCTTTTGCTGTCTTGCTAAAGAGCTCTGTGTGGTTTAAAAGTTTACTTTCATCAGCAACGTAAGAAGTCAGACCAAGAAGGATAACCTCAAGAATTTATGTGGGGTTGAAATAAAAGGCAAAAATAACATTTCACAACATTATCTATGTTTATTTCTTAAAACAAGATGGATTGATGACATCAGCAAGTATTGCAGACCCAATTGGCAAAAGAAAGCTCAGAACCATATGGGTTGAAACATGCGGAAGAGGCCTTCATCCTGCAGTGGATACACAATGGCTAAAATAATGATGATCACACACACTCACACTCACACACACACACCTTGGTTTATTTTTAGCAATGATTTGTTGAATAAGCTACAATGGCTGAATTCACATATTTCACTAAACCATTAGTTTACACATTATTATAGCTGGGATTATACAAAACAAATCTGATGCACCCATACAATGAAACATGCAGTCAATTCCAACATGTCATCCAGCCATGACCTCTCCCACAATATTGTTTCATTTCAGATGACAAACTTGCTTTAAATTCAGCAATTGCAGAGTGGAAATTCCAGGATCTAACATTTCTGTCCTCCTATTTATTTCTTCCTATGCTTTTCCTTAGTGTGCCCCTTGGCCTGAAGTTTCCAGCAATCTCAATAGTCCTCCACCAACTCCTGGTCTTGTCTCTCCACATCCTTTCAAGCTTCAGACCCCTGAAAGGTACACTAGACTGAGCATCTGTAACAGCATTCCTTCTCTATTTTGGTCTTGGGATATCTGTAAGATAAACTGCCTTTGTTGCTCTTTTTGGCAGGGTCTGCTCCTCACCCAGTTATGCCTTGGACAGCTCATCAGAGAGCATGGCAGAGGTAACAAATAGCATCTGTAGAAGGGTGGAACTATTTATGGAGGCCATATCATTAAAATAAAATAAATGAAGTTTAAATAAAATCAGGTGGATCTGTTGGTATTTTGAATTTACCCAGATCCTGTTCTCCATTAAACTAAAATAAATGCTTTCGGAGAAAGTGAATTTTGTGAACCATTCTATTAGTTAACTTTGAGATGACTTGATCAATTACCAAGTCCTTGCTGACTATCCTTCTGACTATGCCTTCCCTGCTTTAGCGCAGAATATAACAAGCTACCAGCAGTAGACTAATATGATAAGCAGAAATGGCTTTCTTTACAAAAACACTAGATGGATGAAGCCACACAATTCACCAATAGGTGATGTCAGTTGGGATTGACAAAAGTTGTATTCAGTCTGTGCTTACTTCGCACTCAAATAAATACAATGTAAGGTTGCCCCCTGGTGGCAAAGTTTTGTTTCCAGTTAATTTTTAAAAATGAATGAAATTTAGTTTATGAAAGAACATCCAATATACCCTAAATTAGCAGCTAACTGATGTTTGCTCATCAACATTTGAATTAAAATGTTAAGCTAAATGGTGCTGCTGTTCCCAACATTCATTTATTGGGGAGAGGAATAAATTCATAGGATATCTCATCCACTACCTACAGTAAATCATCTTAAATTATGAGTGGGTAACACCCAGGGTTATTGCTCCAGATGTAGCTAAACCACAACACCCAGCATCATTAAGAAGCCTAGCCTAATTGTAAATTATACCCAGAATTTTACATCAGCACATCAGGCAGACCACAAGTTCACTATTTCTGCTTTACATGTTAACACTACTGCCTTAGCCAGCTTTTCCTACAACAGCCTCCACCTGTACAAGTCACCTGGGAATGTCAGATGCTGTAGTCCAAATGCATCTGCAAGTTAGTGGTGGCTGTCCATTATTTTGCCTACAGCACCAAATTTATTGTACACGAAGCTGCTAAAGCACAGATTTTGAGAATTCCTTTTCATTATTTCTAACTTTTCCATGTTGCAATAAATGTAGGAAAATTCTGATAGTTTTCATATGGTTTACCAAAATGAAAATCTACAGTAAATATTTACCCATATAATCTGGAGCTATAACAGTGGAGCAAGATATTAGCAGTGGGCAAAATAGTTCAAATATACAGCTGCCGACTGCAAATGGAAATATTTTTGGGGGGTTTTAAGCTAAAAATAAACAATTATTTTGCACTCAAAATAATTTTTCATATTTGAAAGGGTCTTTAAAACTGAAACATTTGGCAAATCCCTCAAAATGTGAATTACTTATCTAACCAGCGGACATTGAAGTAAAATACTTTCTACAATTCATGTGACAGCAACACTTACTCTTAATGCATGAAACATAATAAAAAGCATGTTTCCAGCATGCTTTGAAGAATTTCCCAATCTCCGTGAATCAGTAACCGATTACAGTCACCTGGATTAAAGAAGAGAAGTTTTTAATCAGAGAATAAAACTTTTTGACTAATTTGGAGGCCAACTATTAAAAATGCATTAGAGTTCTGACACATATTTTTCTGTAGAAAGCATTTAAAATTATTGCATTTGTCTCAGATGTTTTTAGAACGAGATGGCTTCCAATCCATTATATGAACATCATGAAATATGGTTACAGGATTCATAAGGGCTAATTCAGTTCCAGAATAAATTTTCTGTGATCCAACCCAGCTCTGAAAAGAAAGAAATAGTCTAGACAAGTGCTTCTAGCCTTCCAAAGAATCTGTTATCACAGAGAGAATTTCTTCTAACCTGTTTTGGTGGACTTGGTTAAAGATGCCTGCTACATTTTCTGTCTCTTTTCAGACCCTGAATCCAAGTGCTTCCATTTTGGAAACTCAACAGTGGTTACTCAAAAACAGATTCTCCAATTATTCCAGGGTTTTTGCCAGCTACACAGGTGAGACTTTTATTCTTCCGGGTGAAGATGCCAATAAATTCATCCAAGACTGTATAACCTTGCAATTTTGCATTTTTTTTTCAGGCAATATGCGTTTTATGGCCTCCTAAATCAGACCATAAAATAAACCCCACACACATTTCTTAAATGAGGGAGAACAGCTCAGATTTCTCCAGAATTCCTTAAATTAGGAGAATATACCTACTATTCTGAATAGATTGTAGAGGGTAAAGGAAATACCAATGCTGAACTTAAATTACAACTTTCTTATGATAGATGCTTTTTCTTCTTTTTTCTTAAATTACTCTGCAAGACACCATATATATTGATTATGTGATAAAAATAATAATAATGAAAAATGGGTTCTGCCAATCTCTGATATTGCAAATATGAAAAAAAAAAGAATTCTAACTACATTATGGATTGTGATGGGTCAGAATAAATGTAGTAAAATAAACATCCAATTCTGCCTTGCTCTCTGAAAATGATCTATTGTCAGCAAATTTTTTTTTCCCTTCCCGCTAGGAACTGATTTGCTCAAACTGTCCCGCAATGATCTTGTACAGATCTGTGGAATGGCAGATGGGATTAGACTTTCAAATGCTCTAAAAGCAAGGTATGGAGTTATGAACAAAGGTAGCAAATTTATAGATTATTTTTAAAGAAAGAACCTCCATTAAAACTTTATTAAAAAGAGAAATAAACATTGAGAAAGAATGAAACTATTGTCCCAGGAGACCAAAGAAAATTCACAGAACAGTCCATGAAGTCACCAAAGGTCAAGCTTGAACTTTTAATATAAATACACGGTGAAAGGTAAAATCAAGTCTTACTCTCAAAATAAGTATTGGTGTGATTCAATGATTACGTGGGAAGAAAACCAGAGCCAGAGAATTAACTATTAGGAAGGACTTCAGATTAAACAAACAAGGGGCTTCCTGACTATTTGAGCTGCCAGCTAGTTGGACAGGCCATATATTTTGGTGAATTTTCATGCACTAAAGGTCTTCAGAGACTGGATGGCTTCAAAGAGACATGTGCTAGTCTGGGAATCCTGCAATGAGCAATTGGTTCAGATAACCTCCAAGCTATCGTCCTATTCTGTATTTTTATTAATTATTGTTATTTTAAACCAAAATATCCCTTCCCATATTCCTGTTAGCTGTATAGAGTGCTTGTCAGAGTATAACAACTGAATTTGAATTAAATCCGTTCAACTGTCTCTTCTCCCCAAATACTTTTAAAAAAAATGGAAAATTTTCAAAAACAGCTTAGAGAAAATAACTAAATATAAAAAAAGGATGGGCTCCTTAATCTGAGAATTGAGAAGAAGCCCAACATTCCTTTTTCTATCAGGCTATTAAAACTTCCTTTTTTGTATCTGGCCATCCTAGCTTGTAGTGAACTTATGGACTTGAAAGTCATCCATACCATTCAGCAATCATGTCACTGAGATGTGGGAGGAGGGTGATGTCTGTAGGAGTGGCCTTAAAAAGTCAAGAAAACAGCCACAACTGTGCATTTGAAATTCCACACCTTTTATGATTTAGGTGAATGGGGCAAGTCCTTAGTCTTATTGTGTTCTACATGACTGAGGTCCTTCCCATTTCACCTAAATCATAAAAGAGATGGAACTTCAAATGCACAGTTGTGGTTGTTTTCTTGATTTTATTTAGGCCGCTCCTTTCACAAAACCCCTATCACCGCTGCCACCATCAAATGAGTTCATAGCTGGTGAGAACTTTGTAGCTAAACCTTGAAATCATTTCATCCTGCCTGGTGCTGGTACATCACAGTAAGTGGCCTGACTTCATTCTCCTTTTCAGGACTGTGCGTCCTCGTCTCATTCTTTATGTGTCCAAGGAATTGGAAGCAAGTGGGAACAATGCTCCCTCAAACCCAGCATCTGGTAAGTCAGAATTACTTCATAGATATGTTTCCATTCCTCCCAGCAAGCAATCCAAATTCAACTCCACTGATTGAGGAGGTTTTTAGCTGGACATTCAGTTGTGATACTGCATTGCATTTTTAAAATGATGCAATATTGCATACTATGTTTATGTTCTGCTTAATAACAAATGTAAATTTAAGCAAAACAATAAACCGATCTGGCAAAGCATTAAACAAGAGGCTCTGGAATTTTCCAGCAAGTTACTGTTGTCTTAGAAGACATTTTCCCTATTCACAAAATGGTTCCCATGCAGGTGTATCTGGTTGCAAAAACTCTAATTTACCCAGAGCAAAACTGATCAAAGTCAGTACTCATTGTCCCTTCTAAGTTCTCAGCTTTTCTTGCCAGATGGGCATAGCTCTAAACAAAGTACCAAACCATTTTCTAAGACTGCCCAAGGGAGTCATTTAGGGCTTTGAGGCATTCTCAGAAGTAATGAGGATGGTGGAGGATGGTGTTTGACATTACAGGATGCCAGATGGTTGGGTTTCTTTTTTCTGGTTTTGATGAAAGAGTCTACAAAATAAATTAAGATGAGGTGGAGTGTGGCAAGCAGCAGGGGAGGAATTTGCAGGCACAATGATGCCCAAGGGAGCTACGCTGCTCATTTGGGAGACTGCAGTCTTTCCTTCACAACTTTTAAGCACAGATAGCATAATTTTGTTGTATAAATTGTTGTAAATCTTTTTTTTTTAATTGTTATTTCTTAAAACTGCACAATATTTCATGCACTGATGTTCCTTCCTCAAAAGTTATATACCAGGAGTTATATCTGGAAGAACTGACTGCCACAGAGCTGACTAATAAATTGGCAGAACTGCTTAGTGTCCCAGCCAATCAGGTCCAGCAAGTTTCCAAGCAGGGGCCTACAGGAATTCACATCCTTGTCAATGATCAGGTATGGTGCAGACTTATTTTAAGAATGAACCCTATTCAGCCTAACCTCTCAGAAACACTGAAGGTTGAATCCTTGTCTCCAAAGATTTTAAAGAATAGAGATTAGAAGATCACAATTATTATTCTTGCATCATTCTGACCACGAGGCAAATCTTTGCTTAATGCTACACAGGATTCTGGCTGCAACAATCACACCAAAGCTCCTAATGCCCTCATTCACTTCTGCCGATCTTTGTTATTAGGAAAGTCTGGTCAGTTCCACAGCATCCCTCTTCCTTTCCTTACCAGTAGCACTGTGGTTGGACCTTCAGACCAATCACTACTTATCTATTTCCTTGTTTGCTTGTTCAATTTATGTAGCTACCTGCCTCACCAAACAAGGTTTATTAGGAAGGTGTCTTTAATGCTGTTTAGTGGTAAGTTTAGAAGTGGATAAGCCTTTTTCAGCTATCTGTAACTCCAGCTTTTTTTTCTTGAAAAACTATGTAGGATTTAATTAGATGTGTTTTGTTATTTAAATAAACACAGTAAACTGGGGAGAATAGTTTAATCCCAAATAACCCCATCCAGCCAGCCATCTCTTGCACTCTGCTGACTTTACTTGTTCAGTCCTTAACACTAGTACTGTGGTGGCAAACCTATGGAATGCATGCCAGAAGTGGCACACAAAACCATCTCGTGAGCCACGTGCAGCCCTGTTGGCTCATCCCGTTCCTGCGCACCAATGCACACTGGCCAGCTGGCTTTCGTGTATGAAGGAGTGGCAAAACACAGAAGCGCAGCATCCCAGCGCACACACATGCTCCGAAAGCTGAATGTCCAGTTTCTAGTGTGTGCATACACACCGGCCAGCTGTTCATTGCACATGCATGAATGCCAGGAACCAGAAGCCTGGACAGCCAGCTCTCGGAGTACGAATGCGTGCTGGGACACTGCATTTCTGGGTTTTGGTGCTCCTGCATGCATGAAAGTCAGCTGGCTGGCGCACAACGGTGTGCAGGAATGGGACGAGGAGCCAGCAGGGCTGCATATGATTTGCAGGATGGTTTTGTGTGCCCTTCCAGCATGCAGGCTGGCACACGGTGATGTAAAAGGTTTGCCACCACTGCATTAGCATCTTTTGTGAGCTCTGCAAGCATTTAACTTTGGCTGCTACCAATGAATTGGACTCTTTTTCTTTCATAAAGTCATTTCAGCAGTTGAGAATGGATTATGATCATATATGCTTGAAAGGATATATTATATCCACATGACATGCCCTCCTGATGTTCTGAAATAAAACCCCCATAATCTATAATCAACGTATCTAGAAAAAAACAGGTTCAATGACATTTCCGTAGAATTAACACACACAATCCAACCTAAAATTTGCTCCAAATGGCATAAGCAAGTGAATTAGCCGAGGACAGAAGGGGGAGTGAAGTGAATTGTAATCTTTCTCAGCCAAACAGCCTTTTCTGATTGTCTTCTCAGTAGTTAATGAATTTCTGAAAGAGGTTATTGGTCTAATCCTGCTTCTCCAATTTGGCTTCATGGTGGCTTGAATTTCTGTTAACTGCAAACACAACACAAATACCTCCTTGCATTAATTCCATCTGGTTCATAACCTAAAATATTTAAAAACTGTAGACTGCATACAGTTGTAGATAGACGAGTTCTGGGTAGCTCAAAACCCATGTGCATAAGTAAAGAGTCATTAAAAAAATCCTCAATTTTATTTTGGGAAAAAAGTCTTATGGACCAAAATAGCTACCAGTGATTTTTATAGATTATTTTCAGATAAAAGAATGCCAACCATCTAGAAAGGCAAACCAGTAAAATATCCCTGCTTTCCTGCAGATTTCTAGAGCTAAAAAAAAGTATTTCCTTGCCTAAGGCCACTTCATCAATTCTTGACCGAAATGAGGTTGAATTGAAGACTTTCTAATTCGCAAGCACCATGGATTATTTTTTACTTAACTACAATTGGCAGACATCAGACAACATGCTAAATCACAAGAACCAACTTCATGTAACACGGAAGTCACACTATGACCTAGTGAAACAATCACTTTGCTACTCCCCTTCTTCCTGAACTCTGGAAATCCCAATTTCGGGGGTTGATGAACACACTTGAGAACATGCTGATTCTCTCTAAACTGACAGCATAGAGGTGGTTGTCTGGCAGCAAACAGAGGCGCTGAGTGCTCCTTCATTATAACTGGGGATGCTGCCATTGACAATTAATATTCTCTTTCCCCTTTACTCCCATTGTTTTTTCCCCTTATGAAAAGAATGCATTCTCAAAGAAAGCACTTAGATTGCCACCAATCATTATTTTTATTGTAAAGAAAATTTGTGGGGCAACTTTGGAAAACAGGCTCAAGATTCAGAAGGATCTTGACAGACTTGACTACTGGGCTCTATCCAATGAGATGCAGTTCAGTGGTAAGAAAAGTAAGGGCCCGTGATTAGACAGGAAAAACAAGGTGCACAGGTACCGGATAGGCCAGACATGGGCAAACTATGGCCCACGGGCCACATCCGGCCCGTTGGGCTTTTTAATCCGGCCCGCCGAACTAGTTA